>MU227581.1:1745925-1784101 GCA_018584345.1 Thuja plicata | reverse complement strand
TGATTCCCCCCCCCCCCCCCTCTCAGTGGTGTTTGTATTCCAACATAGTGATACAACATCACAGAGTAGAATAGTGTGGAGGAAATGTATTGAATTGATAACATTGATAAAAAAAGGTAATGTACTTACAATAGATCTGAAAATTTGCAATTCTAGTTGTATATGTGAACATATCAATTTACTGTTTCAATTTAACCATTGAAGCATTAATTCTCTTAACCGAGTAGGACTTAAAATTCTTTTCTATTTGGGATACATCCCAAGGAGTATCAAAAATTTTGATCATACAAAGTAGCATTGGATATGCCTGATACTATTGATAGGCCAAGTGAGTGTTTGATCAAGGATGGTAGCATTAGATGCTAGATACTAAGTGACAAAATATTCATTTAAATCCTCTAACAAGGTCACACCTAACAGTTTGTTTTTAACCCTTAACAAGGTTGGCTCTTCACCGAGCTCACTTTAAAAGAGTGAAAATTTGGGTTACCGGTCCTAGTGGTTTTTCCCTTAAGAAGGTTTCCACGTTAAAAATCTATGTGTCAATGTGTTTATGAGTCATCACTTTATTGTTTTGTGTTTCACATAAGTAAATCTGGATTGATCAGTATACACTAGTTATTTACTATATTTTGGTAAATAGAAAGACTGCTAATCGGTAAAAGTAAGAATAAGGTTGAAAGAGTAATCTGAATAGTAGTTATTTGTTATTAATATTTCAAGGCAATCATCTTGTAGGAATGCAGATAACTAGAGGCTTATAAATGTGGTAATAAGTTTTTGGGTTGATTTAAGTTTTAATTTTTGAGGCCACTGATTCACTCCCCCCCCCTCCTCAGTTATTCTAACAATTGGTATTAGAGCTTGTGTGAATAGAAAGGGAGTTTAACAACTCAAGAAAAAGATCACAAGATGAACAGACCAGATGTTCACAAGTTGAATAAAGACAATTTGAATCATGGCAAAGTAGGATAAAACTCCACTTATTAGGTATTGGAAATGATGTTACTCAATACTTAGATATGTGTTTCCCACAGGAGCACTCATAGTTGAACAAATGAGAGAGAAGCATGAGTACAACTGCATGATAATAGAGCTTGCTTCCTCACTCTTCGATGCTGAATTTGAAGATGTCAAAACATGCACAACTGCAAAGAAGATGTGGGATAAATTGAAGCTTGTACATGGTGGTGATATAAATGTTCTGAGAGCCAGGGCAAAAATCCTTAGAGGAAAGTTTGATGATTTTAGAATAAAAGAAGGTGAAAACATCACACAGTATAGCACAAGAATCAAAGAGGTAGTCAATGTTATCCGAGGAGTTGGAGGTGTACTAGATGAAGAGACATTGGTAAGTAAAATTCTAAGAACCTTACTGCCTACTTATGCTACTAGAGTATCTTCCATATAAGAAATGAGAGCAGTAGAAAATAAAAATGTTACTCTAGATAGTTTGATTGGAAGACTGATTTCATTTGAGATGAATAAGTTTGATAATAGTGTCTTACCAAACATAGAGTCTGCATTCAAATCTTCTTTGAGAATAAGTAAATCAAGTCATAAACACAATATGAGAAAAGATAGTGAAAGTGAAAGTGAAGAAGAAGATCTTGATGAAATTGAAGCACTTATGGCTAGAAGAATGCAGAGGTGAAGGTAAGTACAAAGTTAAATTACCATTTGTATGTTTTAATTGTAAAGAGATTGGAAAAGATGCCCTAACAGAAGAAAAGATGACAGAAGTAATGACAGGTCATTTGAAAAGAAGTTTGATAGAGGTGATAACTGAGATTATAGAAGCAACCAACAATCAGAAAGGAGAGATACCTGAGACTGCAAGGAAAAAGGAAAGAAGGCTAGTTACCTAGCTACATGCAAAGATGAAGATATTGACACCGAATCTAATGAAGACATCGAGATGGTGTTTGTGGCAGTAAAATATGATTCAGATGGAGATGAAAGGTATGTATAAGCTACACTCATATCTAAATTTAGAAAGAATGATATCTAGATCATAGATAGTGGTTGCACTCACCACATGACCGGTGATATAGAAAAGTTTAATACTTTTGAGTATTATAATGGTGGTACAATAAGAATGGGTAATGACACACCTTGTCTAGTTGAAGGTAAATGAACTATAATGTTGAATAACCTGATAAAATGTGAAAATTATTATTAGGTGAAAGGATTAAATTATAATCTATTGAGTGTTTCTCAGTTGAATAATTCAAGTCACCAAGTATCATTTGAGAATAAGAAGGAGAAGATCTTCAATGAATTAGGAAGATTGATCAAAAATGGTGAACAAACCGAAGGTAACTTATTCTATCTGAATGATACTGACACCACTTGCTTAATGGCTAGAAATGAAGACATATGGTTGTGGTATACAAGATTGTGTCATGTAAATTTTGACAACATGATAAATATAACAAAAAAGAGAAATGTAAGAGGCTTGCCGAGCATGTCAAAGCCAGAATATATCATGTACAAAGATTGTCAAAAAGGTAAGATGACAAAGTCTAGTTTCAAAAGAAAAACCCATACATCTGATGCTATTCTAGAATTAGTCCATACTAATCTATGTGGACCCATGAGGACAAAGAGTTACTATGGTGATAGATATTTCATTCTCTTTGTTGATGATTACTCTAGAATGATGACAGTTATGTTTCTAAAAGATAAATCAGAAGTATTCAAGATGTTTAAATGGTACAAAGCAATGGTAGAAAAACAAAGTGGTAAGGAATTGAAATGCTTAATATTAGATAGAGGAGGGGAATTTATTTCAGATGAATTCACTAACTTTTGCAATGAGCATGGAATCAAAAGATAGGTCTTTGCACCAAGAACACCATAGCAAAATGGAATTGCCGAAAGAAGGAATAGATCCATTGTTGATTGTGCAAGGGCACTGATGATAGAGAAAGACATCGCCCAAATCTTCTGGAGGGAAGCTTTTAGTACTGTTGTTTACACATTGAATAGAGTACAATTGAAGAAAAACACCAAGAAGACACCCTATGAGCTATGGTATGGTTACACACCCAATGTAAGTTACTTTAAGATCTTTGGTAGTCAATGTTATATCTTAAAAGATGATAGAAATGGAAAGCTTGACTCCAAAAGTGATGAAGGTATCATTCTAGGGTATTCCACCAAGAGAAAGGCTTATAAATGTCTCAATAAAGCCTCTAACAAAATTGTTGAAAGTGTAAATGTAAAGATTGATGAATTTGCAGAGAAGATTGAAAAGGAAAGCACAAAAGAACCAGAGGACTAAAATAGGTTTTTTTACAATGAAGAACCTAACACTCTACCCAAGCAATAATGTATAGCTCTCGAGCAATAGAATATTGCAACTGAGCATCAGGCTACAAATACCAAAAATCAGGATATTGCTCAAGATGATGTACTGAGTGTTGGAGATCAAAATGAAGGAAAAAATGATGATCAAGATGATAGACAAAGAATTGAACCTGTACTTGCCAAGTATGTCAGAAGAAACCATCCATAGTACTAGATCATAGGAGACAAGAAGGCTGGTTTGAGAACCAGAAGTAAGTCCCTAAACACAAGATGTCTAATTTGTGATTTTGAGCCAAAATCTATCAATGTTGCACTTGATAATGAAGAATGGATTAGTGCTATGAATGAAGAAATTGAGAAGATTGAGAAAAACAAGACATGGAGACTTGTACCGAGACCAAAAGAAAATAATGTCATTGATACCAAAAGGATATTCAGAAATAAGTTGAATGAGAATGGAGAAGTCACCAAAAACAAAGCAAGACTAGTATACAAGGGGTATGCACAAGAATAAGGGATTGACTATGGAGAAACCTTTGCACCTATTGCTAGGCTAGAAATACTGAGAATATTACTTTCTTATGTTGCATTTAAAGGATTCAAGGTATACCAAATGGATGTCAAGTTTGCATTCCTAAATGGAATACTTGAGGAAGAGGTATACATTGAGCAACCAGAAGAGTTTGTTGATCCAAACAAGAGGAACATGGTATGTAGACTACACAAAGCCTTGTATGGATTGAAACAAGCACCAAGATCTTGGTATGAAATACTTCATTCCTATCTCATAAGTATTGGATTTGTAAGAACTATTGAAAACAATAATCTGAATTTGAAGGAAGATACTGATGCTAACATTTTGATTGCTGAAATATTTGTTGATGACATCATATTTGGAGGCAATGATATGCTATGAAAATCATTTGAAAATGAAATGAGAAAATAATTTGAGATGTCTATGTTTGGAGAGATCAAGTTCTTTCTTGGTCTACAGATAATGCAACAATATGAAGGCATTTTCATTACACAATCCAAATACATCAAGGAAGTACTAAAAATATTCAAGATGGAAGATTCCAATCCAGTTGGAACACTGATGGAAACTAGATCTAACCTGACAAAGGAGGACAAGTCAGGTGAGGTAAATTAGACTTTGTATAGATCAATGATTGGAAAACTCATGTATGCTGTACATACTAGACCAGATATTGCACATGCAGTAGGAATAGTTGCAAGATTTTTTGCTAATCCCTGGGAATCACATTTGACTTCTATAAAAAAGAATCCTAAGATATCTGAAGAATACCGAAGACTATGGCTTATGGTATAGAAGATAAGGCAAATTTGAACTTAAGGTCTTTATCAACACTGATTGGGCTGGAAACATTGATGACCAAAAGAGAACAACTGGAGGAGCATTCTTTATGGGTGACAGACCTCTCACATTGATCAGCAAGAAGAAAGTGTGCATCTCTTAGTCTACTACAGAAGCATAGTATGTTGTTGTTGCTGCAAAATGCTCAAATATTGCATGCATCAAACAGTTACTGGAAGGTATGAATATGAAAATTCTTGAACCAGTAATTATCTATTGTGATAATACTTGAGTATCTACAATCAAAGGAACAATTAGGTGATATCTTCACCAAGCCACTGCCCAAGGATACATTTGAGTACTTGAGAAAGCGACTAGGGGTCAGAACCTTGTCTACTGGTTAGCAAGATAACTAGAAGGCTGCATTAGCCTACATATTATTAGAATATCATTCATGTTGATGCAAGAAAAGAGATAGACTTCAAAGATAAATCCATACACAACAAGGTATTTATCTACACCAAGCACCAAAGTTGTTGTATTGTTGATTGATTGGAAAATTAAAAGAATATATTGAGTGGATAGAAAGGATTGTTTGGAATTACTGTCAAATATTTTTTTGGCATTGTTGTCAAAGGGAGAGATTATATCCATTATCACATTATCCAAAGGGAGAGATGTAACCAGAAAGAGAGAGTACATACAAAGGGAGAGATTGCTGACAAGAGAGAAAAGAGAAATCAAAAGAAAAGAATAGTCAAAGGGAGAGAGTTTGACACAAGAAGAGAACACATCACATCAGAAGAAGAAAGATTATAAATCTATTCAGTGAAGGGATTGAAGATAGAAAGATAGATGCAAGAATCAAATCTAATCTATGTGAGCTTATCAAGGACCAGATATTTATATCGGTTATAGTACATAAGATTGGTAGTTTGATGAACTTAAACTATTATATTTCATATTGTATTAGTGATAATATAGTGTGATAATGTAGTGTGTTTCCATCAATGCCAAAGGGAGAGATTGATGAACTATAATTGATTGAATGTTTGAAGATGTTAAGTTGATGATCATTGAGACACAGAAAGTTAATACAAGACATTAAATGAGTTAATATATTGTATTTTCATTGATGTCAACTTGATATAATATGTATGGTCATGTACATACTAATAAAGACTTCAAAGAACCAATGAATCAAAGGCTATGCTATCAGTAATGCATAAAAGTTAAGTATTCACAAAGAGACTATATACACCGATGGAGTGCACACTAATGGATAGAGTAAAAAAATGAGAGAAAAAGTTACATTGCTACCCGGGCTGACGAGAAAAGGCATAGTATAACCCGATAGATAGAATTACAGTGTTTCCCGATGGATAGACAACACCGATGGACAGAGATCCCAAAGATAACTGAATTCTCACCGATAGAATAGTCAGTTGTCACTGACGACTAACTCAAGTATTGATCGACAGAACAAAGAGTTCAGAAATGACAAAAGGCTTAGCTGTCAAGAGCTAAATATAGACTTAACTGGTAATTATCATTGTTTTAATCAATGAGATAAATCCAATGATAAGTAAAATATTTAAATTTGTTTTGTCCAGTTGGCAAGAAGATCTCTACGAGATAAAATAGGAGTTTTTCTTTAAATCTAATTGGCAAGAATTGTGGATCGTGCCAAGATCAAGAAATCCAAGAAATGCTAAAATCATGTCTATATAAGAGACAAGCTAATTTAGTGTGAAGTAGGGGAGTGACAAGAGAATAGATGCTGAAGAGATTTTAAAGGAGAAGAAAGTCTTCATTCAGACCTGATCAATCAAGTTGAGGAAAGAGCTAAATTCTGCAGACACCGACGAACAGTGATACAACATCACATAGCAGAACAGTGTGGAGAAAAGGTATTGAATTGATAACATTGATTAGAAAAGGTAATGTACTTACAATAGATCTAAAAATATGCAATTGTAGGAGTATATGTGAGCAGATCAATTTATTGTTTCATTTTAACCATTGAAGCATTAAGTCTCTTAACCAAGCAGGACTTAAAAGTCTTTTCTAATTGAGATACATCCCAAGGAGTATCAAAAAGTTTGATCATACAAAGTAGCATTGGATATGCCCGATACCTATTGACACGGCCAAGTGAGTGTTTGATCAAGGATGGTAGCATTAGATGCTAGATACTAAGTGACAAAATATTCATTTAAATCCTCTAACAAGGTCACACCTAACAGTGTGTTTGTAACCTTTAATAGGGTTGGCTCTTCACCGAGCTCACTTTAGAAGAGTGAAAATTTGGGTTACTGGTCCTAGTGGTTTTTCCCTTAACAGGGTTTCCATGTTAAAAATCCATGTTTCAATGTGTTTATGAGTCATTACTTTATTGTTTTCCATTTCACATAAGTAAATCTGGATTGATCGGTATACACTAGTTATTTACTCTATTTTGGTAAATAGAAAGACTGCTAATCAGTAGAAGTAAGAATAAGATTTGAAAGAGTAATCTGAGCAGTAGTTATTTGTTATTAATATTTCAAGGCAATCATCTTGTAGGAATGAAGATAACTAGAGGCTTATAAATGTGGTAATAAGCTTTTGGGTTGATTTAAGGATTAATTGTTGAGGCCACTGATTCACCCCCCCCCCTCTCAGTTATTGTAACACACTCCACATCCTAATCAATAAGCACCATGGTAATAAATATTGTGCAGCTAATAGTAAAACATAACAAAAACACAAGGCCACCATGCATACACTACACCATTATTCCACATACTTGATGTCATCTCTCCCCACCCTACAGTAAACTCATGCCTCACTTGTTTGGAGCTAAAATATTTCCACCACAACACACAACACCCCAAAGACTTGTTATCATTCTCATCAACCATATTCCTTCATCAAATCTTAGTTGTCAATCCCTAGGTCAACCTCAATACACTCAAACAACTCACATAGAGAAATAATCCCTCTCTTTTGCTCATACACTACCCTCATTCCACTGGTAGGAATCTGTAGAACACTCCATATATCCTCTAGAATAACTAAGCACTTTATTATAGGAAAATGGAAGGAAGAAGTGTTTGAGTGACGTCTCTCACACATAACGGTAATCATACCCCTTTTTCCCTAATCTGGAGCATATAGGTGACATAATATACTCCCTTACCCTCTAAATCATGCTTAGTCTCAATCAGTTGATGACAAAATGTCAAAGGGTTGGGATGATTATCCTTAGTAATCACAACATAAAGTCATGCATAAATAATGTAATATTGCAAATAAATCATAGATAAAATACATAAAGGTTCTAATTTCAATGCATTTTTATCCTAATATGTACATGAAAAAGTTTCAAATGCTAATGAATGTGGTGCATAATTCATGCAAATGCATTGAATCATTTAATACTATATGTTCAAATATTTAATAGGCACATGCATCACACAAATCATATGTGGTATACAATAAATCAAATGCATCGAAACAATCCTACAGTTGCATCACAACATATGTGAGAAAGCTACATCACATGTGTCACATGCCTAAATGAACATTACTAGTCAATTGCATTTATTTTCCAATGAATGTGGCAAAATTGAATTCAATTGCGACATTTTCTCCGATTGCATCTTGGAAAATTTTGAAAAACTTTCAATAAATGCAAATGAAAAGTGACATACCTTGGGAGTTGCATTGTCTGGTTGATGATTTTACCAGCCCTTCTCGCCTCGATAATCCTCTCACCTGATGCCTTTCATTGCTCTCCAAATACACTTGGAAGACTCACATTTAAATCCTAAAGCTCAATGTATACAATGACCACAAAAAATGAAGATGCATATTTATTGTTAGAGTTCATAGAATTCAACCATGAAGATCCACTGTATGCAAAATAACATGTTACAAAAGAAAAACTTGGAGACAAAACTCAGAATGATCTGAAAGACAAAATATTCATCCAGAGAGGGAATAATAAAGTACAAAGAGATCAATCCTTATATAAAGGAGATCAAATACCAAAAGGTGGAGAAACCTAGGTTGCATGTTAATAATTAATAATTAATTAATTATTATATGCCTAAAGTTTAGTTTCAGTAAACTAGAGATAATAAGTAACTTTAATAATTAAATCAAATGATTTAATTAATAAGAGAATTAGCTTATTACTCTAACACCCCCCCTTAAGATAAAATTAGGGAGAAGGTAAAACCTAGAAACAATTACTAAAATCAGGAAATTTGGGTCCTGGTAACAAGGCCTGATCACGTACCCAATCATAACCAAATATTTGTAAAGTGGAGAAATAGATAAAACCACATGGGAAAAAACTCTAATCCAAAAAGAGATGGAAAAAGCATGCAGAAAAAGAAATGGCTCAAGAGACTCTCTCAAAACCATAAGTACAACCAAACCCCCCTTAAGAGAGGATCAAGACTCCAAATCCCCCTAGTATGATATAACCCCTGTGTTGATGATCGAACCAATGTGGCTCCACTATGAAAGAAACAAAGGCATTGGACGAAGAAAAGGAAACCCCTGAATGTGAGGAGAAACTGGAAGGCCTAGCTGATGCTCAAAAGAGAACGTGCGAGACTCCTGTAATGGAATCTCCAATGAAGGTGAGCCAATAGATGTGTTGAATCTATCATCTAGAGAGGAGATGCATATCCTTTAATATGTCCTCAACAATTGTAGTAGGTGGCTCTGATACCGTGTTAGAATTCATAGAATTCAACCACCAAGATCCATTGTATGCAAAATAACCTGTTACAAAGGAAAAGCTTGGAGACAAAACTCAGAATGATCTGAAAGAAAAAATATTCATTCAGAGAGAGAATAATAAAATACAAAGAGATCAATTCTTATAAAGGAGATTGAACACCAGAAGGTGGAAACCTAGGTTGCATGATAATAATTAATAAAGAATTAATTATTATATGCCTAAAATTGAGCTTAAGTAAACTAGAGATAATAAGTGACTTTAATAATTAAATCAAATGATTTAATTAATAAGAGAATTAACTTATTACTCTAACATTTATACCCTTTGATCTTCCTAGGTGGATGTGCACAACATGGTATCTATTCTTGACGTGCTAAATCTTGCACAACTTTTGCCAATTCAACCATTTTTCCAAACCAATCACATATCTAGACTCTTGGTCACTTTGTTGATAAATTGGGCCTCAATTTATATTTTTCAGTCAATTTTCTTGAGAGGACACCATATTACCTTGTCATTACCTCCTACATATTGGAGCATAAATTTTTACTATTTATTCTTTAAAACAATGCCTGAAAATGTATTGTCTCAAAGAGGGGCAAAATGTAGACACCTAAAAATGTCCCACTACTTACAAGTGACATTTTTTCTAAAATTCGTCTTAATTAATTAAATGACCTTTATTATTTAATTAATTTGTGTCTTCTAAATTTAAATTTCAAAATCAACATTTCCCTCCAATTTCTCATAATTGAATAATTTTAATTATTTAATTTCTAATTATGCCTTTAAAATTAACTAAATAATTTTAATTTTTCAATTAATCTCTTTTCTTAATTTTAATTAAATAAGCATTATTATTTAATTAAATTTACTTTTCTCATTCTTTTCACCCAGAGTTACATAATTATTTTAATTATATAATTAACTTATTTTATTTTATTTTATTTTTTTGATCAATAAAAAGCCACAGCCAAAAAAATTTATTTATAGTTCATAATTTACAAATTCTTCATTCACTGTGGGCACTGGTAGGAAAGAATGGAGAAGAAAACCTCCACTCTAGCCCGAAACCTAGGTCCAGATTATTATTTTACATACTACACATCCTTATGAAGGCATTCCCTCATTTAAAATAAAAAAAGCCGCTTTATACATGATACCAGATCTAAGTTCATTTCTTCCTATTTGCTTTGGTTTTACAATTGCCTTGATGCCTTTGTCTGACTGAAATTTCTGAACTATTCAATCTTTTTCATACCATAATCCAGATCTCTAAACCTTCCCTATCCTTCCATGATGATTTGTTCATGTATTCAAGAAAAACAACTGCAAAGGCGATACTATCTACCCAGTTTTGTTAACCTCGTGATCAAAATTCTAGGTCAATATTAATTATATAATGAACTAATTATTCCTTCTATAATTGACTGAATTTTTAATTTATTTCATTATTTTGTTTCTCCAAAGTCAACTAAGTCTTCTTAAAATAAATAAAATATTAATTTTATTTATTCCTCTTCATGCAAAATTAAATGTTTTTTCATTATTTTATTCTAATTTGATCCTTCCAGTTCGACCTACACAACTCACATTGACTAACATTTCAACTCTTCAATTTGTTCAGTCTTCTGTCATGCAATCAATTATTTATTAATTAGTATGAGTAATCTATCTAATCAATTGAGTCACGATCAATATTCATCAGTCAGTGCCTCTTAATCTAAACTATCCATTGGAATCCTGAATTCTATAAAATGAATACGACTCTTCATTATTTCACAACCACATTCTTGAATCTTTCTACTATAAATATTAGAAGATGTGAATCTGAGAGCTCACACCACAAAGAAGAGAGAGAGAAGGAAATTTTATGGTGATAACTTGTGCAATTTGTATTTGATTATTCATTATGCATTATATTATCATGAATTGATTTCTTCCTTGAATGAGTTTGGAATTATTGCATAGAGTAGGACTTTGTGGTTAAGTCTACTAATATCTTTGTAGGTATATTCTCATGATCTGATTTCCCTTTGTTACACCAACACCTCAAAGAAGCAACATTGTGTCCAGTATGATCTATTTTAAAACACTACAAACAAAAAGTCATAACAACATCCAAAACCTTATTCAATCTCTTAGATCAAACAATATACATGCACAAATGCACATGCACATACACATATAGATACACATACAATACACACACACACACACATTATATATGTGTGTATGTATGTATCAATATACATATATACACAAAATGTAATGTCAACAAGGATGTAGGCCTCTCATAACCAAAAAGATCAAAATCATAATAACAATTTTCAATAGGAAAAAATCCCAATAAACCATGTCCCAATATCCTCATAATGACAACATATGCACAAGGAGATAACTAATGTCAGACATCTCTCAAATTGCATCCTCCAAAAATAAGATCTCCATATCTTAAGATCCATATGAATGAAAGATAAGCATAAAGAGTAATGTACCTAGAAGGAAAATTATGTAATACATTTCAAGTAGTAAAATGTTAAGTAAACCAAGATTGGGGAACAAGAATGATCATCAATATATCCAAGTCATTATGACTCATCCAAGAAAAATCTCCTCTCAAGTCCATACCAGGTGAAAGCTCATTGGTCTTCCTTCTAAAACCATCAATTGTCTCAATTTTGTCAACACATGTCTCTAATAATAAGATAATACCAAAATCACCTAGGTCTCTATGTACCCATGAGCACATGTAACTGATCAAACCATGCCAAAATCCATATGCAAAAAGCACTATCATGAAGTATAAAGAAAATGATCAATGTACTCAATACAGATAGAACCAATCCAAGATCAATGTCAAAGCTCCAACCATGGAATCAAGAACATAAACATGAAATCATGATCTAACCATCTCCTCCTAGATAGCATCTTGCACATGAACATGTCTAATAGCTATAACATGCTAAAACACTAAGCTAGAAATCAAGATTGTACCATGACACAATAACAACCATGATACCATGTCAAATGAAAGCATATATATCACCTCAACCAAAGAATCCTTGAGCCCTCAAAGATGTCAACACCTCCAATCTCCATGAAGACAACCATCTCCTACTAGTGAACCAACAAATTCAAAAGACCCATCTACAAAAATAGCATCTAAGACATCCTTCAAACATCTCCAATGCTAAAGAAGATCATCCACCATCCAATGATGAATAAACATCACCACCAATAAATCCCACTAAACCATGACATTGAACACATCAAATTGTGATAACCATCTCCTAAATGAAGATCATGCAGGTCTACACACATACTACTAAAATTTTAGTAACATCAAGTGAAACAAAGAAGATACAACTGCCAACAATCACCAATTAGGAATCAATCCTATATTGCCAACATATCACTGCCAAAAGTTCCCACTAAAAAGTGTAATCAATGAATAATTATTTTATCATGAAATTGTAATAAAATAAACACTAGAAGTCCCAACACCAACTATCAAGGTACCATAAACAAAATCCATTGTCTCATCTCTAAACAAACATACCACTGTACAAATGGCGACAAACAAGGCCACTTGATGAAGTTTGCAATAAAAATGAATCAAACCTAGTCCATATAATCAATCCACATTTGTGTCATCCCACTTTAATCAAATGGATGACCTACCCATATAACTACATAACTTGTAGATCCATACACTAAAATATAAAAACTCATCATCACAATAGTAAATTACAAACTAAGACATCAAAGAGAATAATTATGTAGACCACATGAGTCACACACCCAATCAACATCCAATATGATTTTCCAAGCATGTCTAGAATCATGTACCAAAGCTAAGAAACCAAATAAGGATCAAAGAGATAAGAAATAACCTACTAATATGAAACCAAATCACCACCAACATAATTTTTTCATTTTAATGCAAAATATATACCCACATACTTGTGATACTATAATCAACACAAACACTACACCTAAACTCTACTATCACCCACATGAGAATCAAAGTCTCAAACTATAGCCTACAATGTCGACAAACTGAAGATAACCTATGTACCTATCACCATCAAACCCTAAAATTTGAAAAATACCTATAAACATGTACCAAATCTTATAATCAGTTGTAGAATCCTAAATATCTTATAAAAACATCCACTCCCTTAAGGTTTCGCCTCTCAACTCTTTTGAACATGCTAAAACTCACACCCCAAATCTTAGGCACCTACAAGTGATCAAACAGGTACACAACTCTCCATACTCATCAAACTGATAAAATAATAGAGCCATCAAGTAGTCAAATGAACATGCTCTCTAATGCCTACTCGAAATTAAAAATCTAATTTTGTATGCAAAAATTATGACCAAAATTGTATAGAGTGCAACATCTAGCTTCTAGGCCCCCAAAACATGTCAAAATAAAAAAATTATGGAAGAAAACCAATACCATCGAGTAGTCCTTGAAACCATCTTTCAAATTAGTATAAGAAGTCATAAAATTAGACATCTCAGGTGAAATTTATGCTTAGATCAAATCCAATTTGTCTATGTAGAAAACTTCAAGGTAGACTATACATTTTCATTTTAATTTTCAAAACAAATTCAAAATTTATATTTGATCATGGGTACTCGCCTTATTCAACCAAACACACAACACAATAGGGAAATAAAAATAAAATTTCAAGAACATAACAATGGAAAGAATAGAAAAAAAATGATTTCTACTATCTTCAATGGAATGAAATTACAAGATTTAGAAAAATAACATTCTACAACCAAATGGGCATTTTCATTACAATAATCTTCAAGACATAGCCATGGTCTACACTTCTAGAACTGAACCCTAAAATCCCCCTTCAGCCCTATAAGTAGCACAATTAACTACCTTAAAATATTGTAGAAAGTGAAATTTTCCAATTTTGGCACCCAACGGTTCAATTTCTGACCTTAAGTGATTTTTCTCTCTTCCTTTTGTATTGAAAGTAGAGTCGTGATGGCCCAACTTTTGAAAACCATAACTTGTGAACCATGAAGTTGATTGGCTATTATGACCCCATTTTGGAAATCCCAAAAATTTCTATATAACCTTGGGCTCATGAAGCGTCAACTGATCATAGTTTGACCCCCTTTCAGAGCCTCTAAAGCCTTCAAAACTAAGTTAAAATATTTTGTACCACCCTACCAAAATAGAAAATTCAATATCTTCAAAACTAGACTTGATCTTGCCATGAAACTTTATCGACGGACATATCTATCCAAAATGAACCTCTAGGAAATTAAATGGAACAATCTGAGCTCAAATTAAGTACTTATTAAAAATAGTAAACTTGCAAAAAATAGTAACTCTGGCCAAATATAGCCCTTATTGAAAACCTAGATAGTATTTCTGGGTGATGCAAGTTTTCTCTTACACCCTAGATGCTCCTACATCAAACATCTGAGGTAATTTGAGAGGTGACCTTATCACATCTTAGATGTACATAGGAAATCCAAGGTGGTCAACCTTTTCCTTTGATAGCCATGATGAATCTTCAACAGGTTGTCCTTTCCATTTGACTTAGTACTCTTCATATTTCATGTTTCTTGTGCTTCTACCCACACAACTATCCATGATATCTTCTATCTCTTTTATAGTTGAAGTAGGTGCTAGAATATTCCACTATGCTTCTCCTATCTCATCTTACATACGTCCTTCATGATACTCTATCAAATATAAACTATTAAACATAGGTGAAATATTGATTTCACTCAGCAACTCTACTTCATAAGCATTTCATGAATCATGCTTTTTCAAGATTTTGCAAGGTCCAAATTTCATCTTCAACTTATTGTATGCTACCACTAAAAATCTATCCTTTCTCAAATGAAACATAAATTCATCTCCAATCTAAAATTCTTTATGTCTCATTTTCTAATATGCCTTATTCTTGTACTGAGTATTCATTTTATTAATGGGTTTCCTCACCTCTTCAAGAAAATTCTTCAAGTGTTCTACAAAGTCTTCAACTTCGACACCACTCTTTTCTACATTGTCCAACTTCCTTAATTCTAAAGTATTTCTAGGACTACTTCCATATACAATCTGGCATGATGATTTACAATTGTTCCTATTGAAAAATTATTGTATGCAAATTTTTCCTGTGGTAAAATTAAATCCCACCCCTTCAGTTTATCTCCAACTAAGTATCTCAACATGTTTCCCAAACTCATGTTCGCCACTTTTGTCTATCTGTTAATCTATGGATGGTGCGATGAGCTAAAATTCAAATCTATCTTTAAATTTTTCCATAGTTTCCTCCACAAATACCCAACAAACTTAGTTTCTTGATCTGAAACTATGCTCTTTGGTAGACCATTTAATCTCACCACTTCTCTGAAAAACAATTATGCCACATAGACAACATCATTAGTCTTTCTACAAGGAATTAAATGTGTCATCCTTGAGATCCTATCTACCACCACAAAAATGGAATCATGCACTCTCTGAGTCCTTGGTAAACCAAGAACAAAATCCATACTAATATCCTCCCATGGCCTCTCTATTACAGTTAATGATTGAAATAACCTTGTATTATGTCTGGTTCCTTTTTCCATCAGACATATTCTACAACTTTGCACAAACTTCTTAACATCTTATTGCAATTATGGCTAGTAATATTGTTCACTAACCAGATAAATGGTTTTATCTTGACCAAAGTGTCCAACCAATCCTCAATTATGCTACTTTCTGGTTAGGTTCTACCTCATGGAACTCTTTGGAATGCACAATTGGCTCCCTTTGAATAACATCCCATATTGGATTATAAAATTCAACCATCTGATCTTGTCTAATGTAACAGATTTTGTACAAACTCTCCAGGCCTCATCAAAATATGGATTCTTAGGATAAAAATCTTGAGTTCTTGGGACCCAACAACTTCAATATACATTTATGTCAAAAAATTATTCCTATTTCTTTGAGCATCTACAACCATATTAGATTTCCCACTTCTATGCTTCAAGACAAAAGTATAACTCTAAAAAAACTCAACCCATTTTAAATACCTCTGATTCAAATTTCCTTGGTTATTCAAATATTGTAATGCATGATGATTAGTAAAAAAAAAATTCTTTAGGAAAAATGTATTTTCTTCACTTCCTCAATGCTTGAACTATAACATAAAACTCTTGATCATAAACATAATATATTCTTTTCGCATCATTCAACTTCTCACTCAAATTAGAAATGGGTTTACCTTCCTGACTCAAAACAACTCCAATGGCATTACTACTAGCATCAGAGTATACTTGAAATACCTTATTAAAATTTTGAAGTGCCAAAATGGACTTTTCTATAAATTTTCTCTTCAACAAATCAAAACTCTTTGTTTGTTCTTCAGTCCACTTAAACTCTTTTCTATCCCCCCTCATAGTTTCAGTTAAGGGTCCACAGATACAACTAAAATTTCTGATAAAATTTCTATAAAATCTATCCAAACCATGAAAATATCTTACCTCATTCGTACTCCTTGGATTTGTCCATTCAAGGATAGCCTTAAATTTCTTTGGGTCCATTTTAAGACCATCTCCTGAGACAAAAAATCCTAGGTACACTAACTCCTTTAAAAAATTGCACTTCTTCACATTTATCAATAAATTTTCTTCCCTTAGCTTCTCAAAGAACCTAAAAATATGCATTATGTTCTATTCCAATGTCTTATTGAAGATCAAAATATCATCCAAGTAAACAAGAACAAACTTACTCAAAAATTCTTTTAATACCTCATTCATGAGCCACATTAATGTGCTCGGTGCATTGGTTAGCCCAAAAGGCATGACTAAAAACTCATACAAGCCCTCCTTTGTATTCAAGGTTGTCTTGCATTCATCTCCTTCTCTAATCTAGATTTGGTGATATCAACTCTTCATATCTATCTTTCTAAAGTACTCAAATCCACTCAAGCAATCTATAATGGCATACATCCTTTGCAAGAGAAACCTATAATTGATAGTAATCTTATTGACAGCCCGAGAATATGTACACATTTGCCATTCTCCATTTTTTCTTACGTGCTAGTAGTACTAGTACAACACATGGGCTCAAACTCTCCCAAATCAATCCCTTCTACAACAACTCTTGCACTGTCTATTTAATTCTTCACTCTATGCTAGATTTTTTCTATGGGCTACCTTATTTAGAAAATTGGATCTAGAAATCAAGTCCATTTGATGACTAATATTTCTTATTGGTGGAAATCCATCAGGTACATTATCAGATACAATATCCTTAAACTCATCCAACAAATCTGCAACTTCCATAAGGACATCTTCAACTTCCTATTTATCAACTCTTGGGATTAAAAAAAAAGCACAAGTTCATGCTTCATGCCTTGTAGAAACTTCCTTCCATCAACTAAACATATTCATGAATTAGTACATACATTTTTCCTCTGCTTCCTTCAATGGCTCCATCTTGTATCAAACTCCATTCTTTGTCAAGGAATAGGTATTTGCATACCCATCATGTATTGAATGATGATCAAATTTTCATTGTCTCCCTAACAGTAGATGACAAACATCCATAGGTATAATATCACACAATACCTCATCATGATAGTTTCCAATTTTGAAATTTACTAGACATTGTTCATTGACCAAAGCCTTGTGATCCTTCAACAACTAAGAAATCTAGTAGGGATTTGAATGCTTTCTTCTCTCTAGATTTAATTTATCAACCATTTCTTCTGAAATAAGGTTATCAATACTACCACTATCAAAAATGGCATTGCATACCTCACCATTATACTTACACCTTGTGCAAAACAAATTCTTCCTTTTCTTAGGTTTCTTCTCATCATTTATCAAGGCTCTTCTGGCAACAAGGACCTCTCCTCTTTCAACATCTTCAAAATGTGTTGGGTTGGCCTCTTCATCGACATGTGCAAATCGTGCATTGTTACCTAGTCTTCTATTTTACCTCCCTTGATGTTGGGGATACTCATAATATCTATGTCCTTCGTAATGGAAACATATCCCACAAAAACCTCCTCTTCCTGGTCTTTGAACTCTTCTTCTACCTCTCTGATCTCTATAATTTTGCTCATGAGGGCTATATAAATTATTTACCCATTGATTCTTGTTGCTACTAGAGTCACCATTCTTCTTCTGATCTTTATTTTTTCCTCTCCATAAGACTTTCCACTAGGATTTCCACCATGACCTCTTCCACTTTGCTTGCTCTCAACCTTCTTGTACAATTTTTATTCTACCTTCAAATAAAATTGATATGTGTCTTAAATGGTTGAAATTCTTATCATTATCAACTCTTCTTGAATACTTGGCCTCAACCCATTTATGTAATGGGAAAATTTCTCCTTGTTAGCTTCATAATGGCATGTTCTGATAAGGACTCAATAGAACTCTTTTGTATACTCCTAGACATATTTTCTTGCTTGCTTCAACCCTTGCATTTTCTTTAGAAAATAAATCTCATAGTCAACAGGTATGAAGTGTATCTTAAATTTGTCCACCATTCAATCTCACCTTGTTATCTTCTCCTTTCTTCTTATATTTCTCTCCAACTGAACCTCTTTCAACCAAAATTCAGCATGACCTTTCAACTTGGCCTGTGCAATTCTGACCCTCTCAGGATCTTCAATTTCCTCAAACTCAAAGTACTCCTCCATATCATTGTCAACTCTTCTAGATTAAGATTTCTAGAAAATGTTGAAACTTCAATATTTGGTCTCTTGTAAATCTTCAAAATGGCCCTGAAAAACCTACCTTCATTGATATCCCTATTTGTTTCTTGTTCTTCTTCAAATTATTGTTCTTCATATTCATCCTCACCTACATTTATTGCCCTAATATTGGTTCCTCTACACAACTCCTCTTGAAGTTCTTTTGCTCACCTCTAGAGGGATCTAAAACCTTCTTCTATCACACTTGCAACCCTTCCACCATGGTTCCTTTGTGGAAGCATTTGTGTACTTATCTCTTAGTCCCACAACCACAACCCTAGTGCAAAATGCCTCACATTCGGTGATATGTTTGCACACTCTAAAACTTTTTCTCCGATACCACTTGATGAAGGGTACTCCCCTTATTCAACCAAACACACACAACACAATAGGGAAATAATCAAAAAAATTCAAGAACAAAATAATGGTAAGAACATAACAATGGAAAGAACAAAAAAATTGCTATCTATTATCTTCAATGAAATGACATTACAACATTTAGTAAAATAACATGCTACATGCACATGGGAATTTTCATTACAATAATCTACAATATAGAGTCATAATCCACACTTCTAAAAATAGAACTTTAAAATCCCCCTTCAACCCTATAAGTAGCACAATTAACCACCTTAGAATATTTTGGAAAGTTAAATTTTCACATTTTGGCGTCCAGCGGCTCAATTTTCCACCTTAAGTAAATTTTATCTCTCTTTGTTTTGTATTGAAACTAGTCTTGATGGCCCAACTTCTAAAAAACATAACTTGTGAACCATGAATTGGATTGACTATTATGACCCCATTTTGTAAATACCATGAAGTGCTCTATAGCCATGGGCTCAGGAAACACAATTCAATCAATGTTTGACCCCCTTTGGAGCCTCTGAAGCCTTCAAAACCGAGGTCAAAGTTTTTGTACCACCCTCCCAAAATAGAAAATTCAATATCTTCAAAACTAGACTTGAACTTGCCATGAAATTTTACCAGTAAACATATATATCCAAAATGAGCCTCCAGGGAAGTAAATGGAATAATTTGAGCTCAAATGAACAGCCTACTAAAAATAGTAAATTTTCCAAAAATAGTAACTTTTCCCAAATATAGCCCTTATTGAAAAACTAGCTAGTATTTTGGGGTGATGCAAGATTTCTTACACCCTGGATGCTCCCACATCAGACACCCAAGATAATTTGAGAAGTGACCTTGTCACATCTCATATGTGTAAAGGAAAACCAAGGCTATCAACATCTTCCTTTGATAGCCATGATGAATCTTCAACATGTTGTATTTTCCATTTGACCAAGTACTCTTCATATTCCTATTTTTTGTGCTTCTATCCACTATCTAGGATATCATCTATCTCTTATGTAGTTGAAGTAGGTGCTGAAATATTCTATTGTGCTTCTACTATCTCATCTTCCATACTGCCTTCATGATACTTTGTCAAATCTAAAATATTAAACATAGGTCAAATATTAAGTTCACCAAGAAACTCTACTTCATAAGCATTTCCTGAATCATGATTCTTCAATATTTTTCATGGTCCAAATTTTTTCACCTTCAACTTGTTGTATGTTCCCACTGGAAATCTCTCCTTCCTCAAATGAACCATAACATCATATCCAATTTGAAATTCATTATGTCTCCTTTTTTGATCTGTCTTAGGCTTGTATCGAGTATTCATTTTATTAATGTGCTTCCTTACCTCTCTGTGCAAATTCTTCAAGTGTTCTTCAAAGTCTTTAGCTTCAACACTACTCCTTTCTCCATTTTCTAACTTCCTTAATTCTGAATCATTTCTAGGACTACTTTCATATACCATCTAGAATGGTGATTTACCAGTGCTCCTATTGAAAAATTTATTGTATACAAATTTTGTCTATGGTAAAATCAAATCCCACCCCTTCGGTTTATCTCCAAATAAGCACCTCAATAGGTTTCCCAAACTCCTATTCACAAATGTTTTTCTATCCATCCGTCTATGGATGGTGCGTTGAGTTAAAATTCAAATTTGTCTTCAACTTTTTCCACAATGTCCTCCAAAAATACCCAACAAACTTAGTGTCTCAGTCTGAAATTATGCTCTTTGGTAGACCATTTAGTCTCACCACTTCTCTCAAAAATATTTTTTCCACATGAACAACATCATTAGTCTTTCTGCAAGGAATTAAATGTGATATCTTTGAGAACCTGTCTACCACCACAAACATGGAATCATACCCTCTCTGAGTCCTTTGTAAATCAAGAATAAAGTCCATACTAATATCCTCCCATGGCCTCTCTAGTATAGGTAATGGCTGATATAACCTTGCATTATGCCTACTTCCTTTTTTTCATTTGACATATTCTACAACTCTGTACAAACTTCTTAACATCTTATTGCAATTGTGGCCAGTAATAATGTTCACTAACTAGAGAAATGGTTTTATCTCGACCAAAGTGTCTAGCCAATCAGGGACTCCACTATGCTTCTCTTTGATTAGATTCTCCCTCTTGGAATTATTTGGAATGCACAATTGTCTCCCTTTGAATAATATCCCATATTGGATTATAAAACCCAACCATCTAGTCTTGTGTAATGTAACACATTTTATAGAAGCTCTCTAGGCCTCGCCAAAATATGGATCTTTGGGATATAAAATCTTGAGTTCTTGGAACCCAACAAATTCAATCTGCATCTCTACCAACAAATTTTGCCTCCTTCTTAGGGTACCTGCTACCATATTAGACTTCCCACTTCTATGCTTGAAGACAAAAGTGTAACTCTATAAAAACTCAACCCATTTTAAATGCCTTTGATTCAACTTTCCTTGGCTATTCAAATACTATAAAGCTTGATGATCAGTAAAAAAAACAAATTCTTTAGGAAAAATATAATATATCCACTTCCTCAATGCACATGGTCTTCACTGAAGGGGCAATATAATAGCACGTGCATTCATATTGGGGTGTTTAAAATAGGAAAAAGGGGGCAATTTATTGCCTAAATAGGAGGCAGTGAGGTTTTATGGGGTGGGGGTGGGTTTTATATAGGAAAACAAGCATGTGGGTATTGGAGGGGGTGACAAAAAAGATTTTGGGTCAATATTTTTTGAAAATAGGGGGATTCCTTAGTATGTCACAAATTCACATGTTATGATTCATGTTTATTAAGTAAATCCCCCATGCCTCTATGCCTGAACTATATCATAAATCTCTGGATCATAAACATAATATTTTCTTTGGGCATCATTCAAATTCTCACTAAAATAAGCAATGGGTTTACCTTCCTGACTCAAAATAGCTCCAATGGCATTGGCACTAGCATCACAGTTTACTTGAAATACCTTATCAAAATATGGAAGTGCCAAACTAGGATGCTCTGTAACTTTTCTCTTCAACAAATCAAAACTCTATGTTGCTCCTGTAGTCCACTTAAACTCTTATCTACCCCCCCCCCCCACCTCATAGTTCCGGTTAAGGGTCCATAGATACAACTAAAATTTGTGATAAACTTTCTATNCTTAAACTCTTATCTCCCCCCCCCCCCCACCTCATAGTTCCGGTTAAGGGTCCATAGATACAACTAAAATTTGTGATAAACTTTCTATAAAATCTATCCAAACAATGAAAACATCTTACCTTAGTAGCACTCTTTGGAGAAGGTCATTCAAGGATAGTCTTCACTTTCTTTGGGCCCATTTTAAGACCATCTACTGAGAAAGAAAATCATAGGTACACTAACTCCTTCACAACATTATACTTCTTCAAGTTTATCAATAAATTTTCTTCCCTTTACTTCTCAAAAACCCTGTGAATATGCATTATCTCCTCTTCTAATGTCTTACTAAAGATCAAAATATCATCCAAGTAAAAAATAACAAACTTACTCAAATATTCTTTCAATACGTCATTCATGAGCCACATGAATTTGTTCGGTGAATTGGTTAGCCCAAAAGGCATGAATAACTACTCATACAGATCATCCTTTATCTTTCATGTTGTCTTGAATTCATCTCCTTCTCTAATCTATATTTGGTGATATCCACTCTTCAGATCTATCTTTGTGAAGTACTCAGCTCCACTCAAGAAATCCATAATATCATATGTCCTTGGCAAGAGAAACCTATACTTGATAGTAATATCATTGATAGCCTCAGAATTTGTACACATCCTCCATTCTCTATTTTTATTTGGTTCTAGTACTATTGGTACAACACATGGGCTCAAACTCTCTTGAAATAATCCCTTCTGCAATAACTCTTGCACTTGTCTATTCAATTATTCACTCTCTTCTAGAGTCATTCTATGGGCTACCTTATTTGACAAACTGGCTCCAAGAATCAAGTCCATTTGATGACTAATATTTCTTATTGGTGGAAATCCATTAGGTACATTATCATATATAATATCTTGAAACACATCCAACAAATCTGTAACTTCCACAAATGCATCTTCTACTTCTTGTTATGCCCTGCATACCCATCCCTACATTTTGTAGACAAAATTTGGGTCCCCCTTTTTGCTTTTTCTCTTCCCTTGTTTTCTTTGTTTTCCCTCTGGGATTTTCTTCTATGAGGTTTGTCTTTCTTTTTATTTTGTCTTCTTGTGTCTCCAGAACCTAGTCCTAAAGTTTGTTTGTTCTTTCCAGAGCCAGATCTCGAACTTCGGGATTCTTTGCCATGATGTCTTCTTTTGTGAGAATGTATGGTTGCATGGAATCCCCGGGTCTGGGGTTCAGAGGTCTTCCTATTCTGGATTTGTCAGAAAGAATGCAACCTATTTTTACCCTAAGGGTATAAATAGAAGTTACCTATCATTTTCACAGTTACCATGATTAAAACACTTAGAGAACGCAGAGCGATTTTAAGGCGATTAAGGCGATTAAACAGAAAATTGCTCCCTGTGTTTACTAGCTAATTGAATATTGATTTGCAGTGCTTTCTCATGATTGTTCAAAGGTGACCTTGTTGTAGAGTGCTCCCTATGCTTTCCTTCCCTACATTCTTTGCATTTCTAGGTTGGATTTCATTTTTCCTTCCTTGGTTCTCTGTTTCTCTGGTTATCTATCTTTTGCTTCTATTGTGCTCATTTTTGTTTTGTTTTCTTTTGGTCATTTTCATTCCCGCCTTTGCATCTTGCTTTTTGGTCACCTCTTGTTGGTGGGTTGGCTCTGCTAGAGGGTTTTCCACCCTCTGTGTAGTTGTAATCTAGTGTATATATTGTACATTTTTGTAGGGTAGCTTTTGTGCCTCTGTAAGTTTTGCGCATTATGTAATTATTCTATAAATATTGTGTATATATGTCATTGTTGTTTTGCGAGCTATGTTTTGGCCCTCACAGAGCATCAACCCTCTATAGTTTAGTGTGTGTATCTCATGTATATCCTTCCAACTCCTGTCAAGATCATCGTGCTCTATCACATTTTGAACCATCATGTCAAGCTCGTCGAGAGGGAGTCACCACGGTTTGAACTCGACACCTCACTGGGTCAAGTCATTGCAAATTTCTCTCTCCTTTGTCGTATCACCTTAATGGTGGGATTAATTTCCCATGAGTGGGCATTAAAACCCCATCCCATATGGCATTCAATTTCCCCCGTATTGGCCCACTTTTCACCATTAATGTCATTATGTCACCTATCATGTGGCCATGTGACGTCCCATGTCAGCCAAGTATGGCTTCCTACTAGTCACGTCGACAATGGCTAGTTCTTCCAGACTCTAGGTGCGGGGAACCCTGGGTCTTTATTCCATCTTTGTCACTTAGTCCAATACCCTAGAGCCCTCGAATGTTTATCAGAATCCAACTCATGTTTATCTTAAATACTCTGGGATTTTGATATATGCTAACACTTTTTGGACAGGTGCAAAATGGTGTTGATTTCCCTAGAATCCACAATTTTTTTATTATTACATCATGTATTAACAGTTCTCCGATCTTTCCAGTTGCAGATAGTTGGTCAAAATGTCTGAAGTGATCACTCCTCCTGATAGCCCAGAGCTACCTACTACCTCCACTCGAGCGGCCACAAAAACCAAGGCCAAAAAGATGCTGGCTAAGGTGCCACTGACCTCCAAATACCCAAAGGAGGGCATTCTCACAGGGTCCAAGGTGGACTCCAAAGTGCAGGAAATAACGAACATAAAGCCCAAACTTTGGGCTGAAATGCATGACTTAATTCAAGCCATATACAGACTGAAGGCCGGCAAAGATAGCATGGCCACCCACTTGTCTACCTCTGACATTATTAAGGCTGCAAACTTTCCTTGCTCGGTGAAATCACCAGAATTGATACTTTAATTGAAACACTGTATAATGCACCTACTCAGATTGTTCTACAATACCCAGCAAAAATTGTCAATCTAGATGCAGCAACTTTTGCCTCAGGGATGGGGATTCCACAATTCAAGGGGTCCATCATTCTCAACTAGGCCAAGTAATTACAAGAGTTAAAGGAAAATGCTCTCATCTCCCAGAAATATCTCAACACTCAGTGGCTGAAGTCCCCAAAGAGGGACCATAAAAAGATGAAGTTGGAAATTCCCTGCGGGGATTTCAAAGAGCCCATTCAGGTGGGCATTATATTTTTATGCAGGATCTTCAGAGAGCCCCATGCCCAGGATTTCTTGGCATGGATGTACTACTTTATTTACTACATCACCACCTATAACCAAACTTTCAATTGTGCGGCTACTATAGCCAATCATGTGGACACGCAGCTGAAGGGCATCGTCTAGAGTTCTAAATTCTATATGACATCTTATGTGATATGGGTGCTAGCCCAACAGAGACCATCTTTCCCAGGTTTAGGAACTATGGTTGATCTTGGGAATGGGCCGGGCTAGTTAACACCATGGGATCATTATCCCTAGATCCAGTGAGAACTCAGTTTCCAAATTTTTTACAGGGTAAACGATGCCTTCATTTACCAAAACATTTTGACACTTACTCGGGACTCTAGGTACTGGTTAAGGAAAGAGGCAATGAACTTGGTCAGTACTTATGGCCATTATTTTATTCAGTTCCAGCAACACACATACATTTGGGTGACCATGTTCTCTAAGAAACCCTATCTTCTTCCCCAGTATTATGGGGATAAAATCATTCTTTTGGAGTTCTGCCAATAGATCCTAGAGCTACACGCCTTCTTCACATTGAAGAAGATCACTAACGTCCCATTCCTAGTTTCTTGTGGGAATTATACATGCATTCTCACCATAGCAAAGGAGGCAAATAGTGATTTGAAGAGCCTAGGACTGATGGAATTCCACCACACTGGGAAAAGTTATGATCCTCTAGGCAAGATTTCCTTGGAACTTCCCTGGGTGTCCCCATCACATAAGGAAGACATTGAATATTTTTGGGCGTATTGTCAAGATAGTTTTGATCTCCAGGCCTACCAACATTTGCAGATGTCCAAGGGACTTATGAAAGTGCTTGACCTTCAGACTTTTTTGAAGGTTTTTTTAGATGACGGGCCGCTGGAAGACCCAGCATACAAAGGGAAAGGATTTGATAAATTGGATCTCCCTCCGGTGGTTTTGGCCACCCTAGAGGATTTAAAAATTAAGGGAGTATGTCATCCCATTCTGGAGGCTAGTCACAATTATTTTTCCTGAGTGTGTCCCAGGAGTACCCAGAAGGGATAGATTGTTCAAAGGTTCACTTCAAATTTCGCTGCCACCACTGGACCCAGCACAAGCAAGGGGAAAGAGAAAGAAGATACCCTGACTAAGGTGCCTCTCCAAGGCCCAAACCCCATAATGGTATAGCTATAGAAATAGATGGAGTTGGTGATGCTGGCTAGCCAGTAGATAAGCACACAAATGTCCTATAGCCTCCTCGTAACTCCAGTAGCATCTTCTCATGCAACAGGATCCCCGTCATTGGCCATAATGATGAGAAAACTAAGTTTCACAGAGGTAGAGTCCACAAGTATTTTGGATACTAGGGTCCCATTACTAAGGAAGAAGAAGCAGAAAGTGACCCCCACTCCAAGTGCAGCCGCCGACACTGATATGCCAGACTAGCCTACGGTTGATGTCAGTTTGGGTTCCCCCAAACTGGAGAATATTTTTTATTCATCTTCCCCACATGATGATTTTGACAATGTCTTCAGGACAGATGAGCTCATGAACCTTCATGAGGATGTAGATCACATGGCAGAGGAGATCTCCTCCCAAGAGGAAGAGGATATCCCCTTAGAGGAAGAGGAAGTCCTGGAACAAGAATTTTCCATAGAGTAGAAGGTCTGGGAGGAAACACAAAAAGAGCCCAAATGGGAGAAGACACTGGTCCAAGACACTGAGGATGAACCTAGGAAAATCATAGATCAACAACCAATGATTGGGGAAACTAGACCCATGGGATCAACTATACCCCCATTCATCACACTCCAAATGCCTTCGGTTACTCCGGATGACCATTTGCCCTGAAGTATGTTCGGTGAGGTGGTAAAAATGGCCGCATTGTTGAATTTCGGCCCAGATCCCCACCCACCTCCACAAGATGTCCCAATGGAGGAAGATTTTCTGGCAGATGAAACTCATGAGGTCAAAGAACAACAGCAACAGAATGACGGGGAAATCCCCGAAGATATAAATGTTGAATCAACTGATGCTAATAAGGATGGGGAAATCACCAAAAATATAGGTGATGGTGATACCAGAGGAGAAGAACTTTGGACATCACAAAAGAAGGTGCCAACATGGTAGAGAATACTAAGGCCTTTGGAGAGTAGGAGAAAGAACATGAACAAGAAAAGGAGAAAAGGCCCGATGACACTGTACATTCTGGGAATGTGTCGTTGGATTCTAAAGAGAATCCAAATACCCAGGTATTAATAGTGAAGCTACCCCAGCCGCCCCAATGGCTAGTAGAATCAAGAAAGAGAAAGGCCCTGACGGCAGCAATTGGTGTTCCACTCTCCTTGGTTGAGATGATGGCTTGAAATGAAGAGGCCCAAAAGCCTAAGAAGGCACAGATAGTCCATTCCCTCTAGACTAGTCCAATAGGAAGTACAGTTTCAACAATTGCAATATCTCCTCCAGATGCAGATGCAGTGGCTGTAAGGCCTAAAGATTATGCTATTACAGAAGTGGCACTAGAGAAAAGAGATAAGCAAGGTGAACTGGACCTGCTGAGAGAGGCTACCAAAGAAGTAGAGGCCCAATACATTAAACAAGACTAGAAGTTAAAGGAGGAAAGAGAAACCAATGCAAATCTCCTCACACTTATGGTGGAACTTACACAGCCTCTGGCCGAGATCCATCTGGAAGCCTCTTCCTCTGGATTGTCACTTGCATGGGGTGATGTGGATTCTCTCTGGGCCATGAAGAAGAAGGTGCAGGCTATGGATGAGTGGGTCACCGAGAAGATAGTGTCCATAAGATAATTCCTATTGGTGTCCCTCCCGGATCTTTACCAGATCAATATTCCCCTTAGCTAGGCAAATGGCTCCACTATCATATGGGAGTAGGACCTGGAAAAGTATGAAAAATGGAAGGCCGGCTTGGAGGAAATTTTCAACACTGGAGAAGAAACTATCATAAAGGTAGTGATTTTGGGAGATGAATCATATGATTCTCTCCAGGCCCATTACTCCATACTTGGCCTCAAAATCAAGGTATGTAAGGAACTAGTTAAGTCCTTAAAAGAGAAGGTTACTGCGGCTCAATATCCTTTGGGCCTATTTCAGGAATTTGTGGTAGGGGTGTCACAAGTCGACCCATCCACCACTGAGACATGCACCCCAGAGGACTACATCCTTAGCAAATTTGATGATAAAATGAAGTCTCTGTATCCAGTTGATAGAGATTTTGATAGGGGCAAGTTATCAAGATTATCCAATATGATAATATGGGTACATGATGTCATGAAGATGGTGGATGAGTTCTAGAATGAGGCTGGAGAAGTCGAAGAGAAGTTGGATGCTGCTTGCAGTCGATGGGACAGCATTAAGGACATAGAAGAAGAAGGTGTAAGCCAAGTATTAGAAGCATTCAAAAGTAGTAAGGAGCAATAAGGTCCTCTAGAGTCTAGAGAATTCCATCAGTTGTGCATATTTTGTATTATTTATTCTTTGAGCTTAAGCTCTTGGATCCCTGAGTTCCAGATCCACAATTTTGTATTCTTTGAATGACCCACATCTAGGTTCCTCGAGGCTGACCGGTCATTATCAGATAGTTATTAAGGATTTTAGGAAGTAGGTGACTCTAGCAGGGCACGTTAGCTCGAAAGATGATTCTGACAAGTGGTCTTCCCAAGGCACCACTCCAGCATAAATCCTGGCACATCAAAGATAGTGAGCCACTTTTCCATTAATGAGGCATGTAGCCTCGATCCCTGGGGGATCAGATTTCTTCTATTCTCCCTCTGGCTGTCTTCTTGAGGCTGATTCTTCTATACCTCCTTTCTTGTCTCATTCCTCTAACATTTTAGACCTCTACTCTTTCTGAGGTTGTTGTAGCAGGGTGTAGGTAGTACCGGCCACTAAAAATTTTATTTTATTGGTTGAGTGTAAAGTTAAGTTAGGTTACTTTTAGGGAAAGTTTGTGTATAAATAATAAGCCCAACCTTATTCCAAGGGTCGACGAAATTGATGATTTTGGAGTCCATAGCTATATCATTTTGAGTTTTTAGTTCTTGTAGTTGCAAAGCTCAATGCTCCTTAGTCTTTAGAAGCTTTTAGTAGATAGATGCTCCCCTAGAGTTGTTGATGTACTCACCAATGATGATGGAACACCATTAATGAAGAAAGAATCATTCTGGCAATGTTGTTGTTGATCTCTTGATCTTTGACTTAATACTTTTTGTGTTGTATGTTTCTTATGTCCCTTGCTCTGATATTTTAAGCAAATTAATGACCTTCTTTTCCCTTGCTATTTAATACATATGAAATGATGGTTGTGCATGCATTCATTATTTTAGTGTAGCATATTAGAGCTTGGTTGATGTTTTGAATATATTTGCATGACTATAGATAGATGGATTATTTCTAACCCTGCCCTATCTTTTGAAGTTTATTTTGTAACTAACGTGCTTGCAGGAAACCCTACTTACCTAAATTCCTAGAGAAGACGAGCTGAGATAACCAGCTATCCCCCAAAAAAAATAGTCACACTCCTAGCTAATCCCCCACACCGTCGAGACCCAACTCTCATGTGCTTGGAGGCCTGGAAAATCTCATTTGTCTAGACAACCTTTACAGGTAAAGTTGGTTGGTACCCCAGTACCCAGTGATAACTTACATCTATTGGCAGACCCAATCACAAACCCTCATCAACATCTTTATCAACTCTTGGAATTAAAGAAAAACACATATTTTCATGATTCATGCCTTCTATAAACTTCCTTCCATCAACTAAACATATTCTTGCATTACTACATATTGTTTCCTATGTTTCCTTCAATGGCTTTAGCTTGTGTTGGACTCCATTCTTTGTCAAGGAATAGGTATTTTCATACCCATCATGTATTGCACGATGATCAAATAGCCATGGTCTCTCTAATAGTAGATGAAAAAAATCCATAGGTATAATATCACACAATACCTCATCATGATAGTATCCAATTTTGAAATTTACTAGACATTGTTCATTGACCAAAGCCTTGTGATCCTTCAGCAATTAAGAAATCTGGTAGGGATTTGGATACTTTCTTCTCTATAGCTTCAATTTTTCAACCATTTCCTCGGAAACAAGGTTATCAGTACTACTACTATCAACAATGACATTGCATACTTTACCAATACAATTACACCTTGTGCAAAACAAATTCTTCCTTTTCTTAGGTTCCTTCTCTTCATTTATCAAGGCTCTTGTGGTAACAAGGACCTCTCCTCTTTTAGCATCTTCAAAATGTGTTGACTTGACATCTTCATCCATATGTGTAACTCATGTTTTATCATCTAGTCCTCTATTTTTCCTCCCTTGATGTTGAGGACACTCATAAGCTCTATGTCCTTCTTCTCCACAATGGAAACACATCTCGTTAAAACCTTCTCTTCCTGGTCCTTGACCTCTTCCTCTTCCTCTTTGATCTCTATTATTTTGATTGTGAGAGATATAGAAATTATTTCCCCTCTTATTTTTCTACTACTAGAGTCACCATTCATATCTACTACAATACAAAGGTACAATGTCACAAATAATCCTCAGTCTCAAACAAACATGTTGATCCAACAAGTGCAAAGTCTTCAAACCCAAATGATGGCCGACATGAAAAATCAAGGGAAAAGTAAATCCTACACCACATAGGATTTATACATGTACCCCTTTGATCACTCTCTTCACATGTCTCCATTTCCCACTCACTTCACAGTACCAAAATTTGACAAATACAGGGGTAGTACCAACCCTGTTGAGCATATCCAAGAATTCCTTGCTAGTTGCATTGAGGTCACACACGATGATACATACTTAATGTGAATATTCCCACAAAGCTTAGCCAGACTAGAAATGGAATGGTTCTCACATTTACCTCATGGAATTCTATCTTGGGGTGAATTGGCCAAAAATTTCATCGCTCACTTCCATCACAACATCGAGTGCAAGTTCAGCATCAAGGACCTTTGTGACATCAAACAAAAAGATGGAGAGTCCTTTGTAAAATTCCTACAAAGATGGAGGAATAATGCAAATAGAATCATGTATGACGTACCTGAGAAAGACCTCATAGTCATATTCATTAACAATCTGATTCCAGATATGTCATTTACAACAGAATTGCAGCTAGCTCCAAACTTCAAGAAACTCATCGAAAGGGGAGTTTTCTATGAGCAGAACTTGGTCAAACAAGGTATCCTTGCAGATCCTACCTAGACTAATACAAAAAATACTACTACAGATAAATCTAAATGGTGGAATAAAAACAAAAATGTCACTAGTGATGGTGTTATTAATGTGAAAATGGTCAACTACGCCCAACCAAAAGTGTCACTGCAAGGAGTACCTATAGCTAACTAACAACCCATGGTGCCCACTCAACAAGCACACATTTAGAATGAAATACCCCCTATCCAAGCAGCTACTATGTCAAAAAATCAACCACAGGCTCAACGCCCACCATGGTTTTTGTTTTCAAAATGAAATTACACACCATTACGAGAGTCGATAGAATCAGTCTTAAGAAAGCTGATATAATCCAAAAATATAACTCTCCCTGAAATCAAAGAATATGAACATGGTGAAATCAAACCAAAGTGGTACAATGATAATGATTTCTATGAATTTCATCAAGTGAAGGGACACAAGACACCCAACTGTTATCGATTAAAAAACACCATCCAAGATTTGATTGACACAGGGGTCATCAACATAACCAACACCCAAACAAAAGGCACCATTGATCATATGATATTTAATGACACATTCCATGATCACAATAAAGGGAAATCCTTATATGGATCTGGTGGACAGTCAAAATAGGTAAACTACACTTATGCCAACAGTGACAACACTATCAACTGCATAAATCCTTTAGATAGCCATGTGGCTACCATTACTATCAGAGTCTAAGGTGTTAAATGTGTTGTAACAATGCACCCTACAAAATTTGTCTTTCAAGGAATGCCTTCATCATCTGTTACACTAGTCAACCCTCCTACAACCTCAGATCCATAGAAAAGCCTCGTGGATCAGCTAAAATGCATGCCTACCCAAATATCCATGTTTGACCTTTTGTACATATCCCTACAACACAAGTAAGCACTAGACCAAGTATTTCAAAAAGAAGCTATCCCAGGGGACATAACCCTTGAGATCTTTCAAACAATGGTAAACCATATATCATCCAACAAGCACGCAACCTTCACAGACCATGATGTGCCACCGTACAAGCCTCTCCATGATGATCCCTTACACTTGCTCATCCAGGTTCATAAGAATTCAATTTGAAGAGTCCTCGTTGATGGCAGCGCTATATTAAACATTTGTACTTTGAAGGTAATCAAGCACTTAGGCTACTCTAAATCTAGTATTGATGTCACAAGAAGGATCAACAATACAGCCTATGATGAAGAAGAGTGATCTATTAGAAACACTAAGAGGGGGGGTGAATCAGTGTTTGTCTATTTATTATATTTCAGAAACTTTAAACATAAACCAAATACAAATCAATTGAAGCTTAACATAAGAACACATAACACATGATATGATTATAGGGAAACCTTGATCAGAGGAAAACCCTCGTGAGAATTAGTACCCACAAATATTGCACTAGTATACTGAACCTGTTATATCTCTTCTTTGTATATTCGATGACACTTTCAAATACAACTTTGCATGTTATATATATATATATATATATATATATATATATATATATATATATATGTTCATGCTTGAATAAACGTGACCATAAACAAGACCTTAGTCGGCCCAAAAATAATATTCACAACACTTCCAAACAAATTGGCTTAAGCATGTTTACATTAGTAATTAAGACATGATTACAAAAATACTATAATAGGTGCTTGGCCTTTACATAATAAAATATTATACGCTGATCCAAAAACTAAAGTCATCTTCATACTCTATTTTCTGAACTACTAGTATCATTGTTCTTGCTATAACTTATCTGTACTGACATATCTGACCATGCGTGTCTAGGGAAAGCACAAAAACATACCATAGAACTTTAGTCTAAACGTGCATATCTTTATGTGATAGTATGCATGTGCGTTGGTGCACTGATCGACTGCAAATCACTATTTTGTCATGTCTTCTATACTTACTCAATTTCCACTTCATAGTTTGTTGTCAAACTTTCATATGACTGTGTTTCCATAATGACAACACAAAATAAATCATATACTCCCTGGGAGTCAACTTTTCAACAATCTCCCCCTTAGTCATTAATGGAAACAAAGGAATGTGACCAAGAACTCAAAATTGATTAACACAAAAAAAAATGGTATATCATTATACCCTTTAACATATACATACACTACTCCCCATATATACACATATTCCTTAAATACATTACTCCCCCTTTTAAATTAATGACAAAGGTGTCCAAAATTTTTAAGTCCCTAAGTACTTACTTTGTATAAACATCTAGATAAGTAATCTATATATTTTTTATTTCCTACTGCTAGAATGCCTTCAATGTATCTACAGTCTGAAGATGGGCACATAAAGCATATGTAAGCTTTTCCATTTTGGTTAAATCCATGTTGGGACCCTAATCATATGTGGCAATTTTTGTATCTATCTATTTGATGTTTTCATTCAAGACTGCTAGAGAGGGTGCTAGTGAATTTTTGAGTTGAGTCTACCTGATTCTTATCTTGTTGATCTCAAACTTTGACTTTTCAATCTTGTCCAACTAACCTTGATAGATATTTTTGTAGATGTTCATGTGTTGCGTGGATGTTTCAACTGATTTTCTAACACTGTAAACCAATATGTCAACTTCCTCAATCTTTTTGATGTGCTTTGAGGTGAATTTCACTCCGTCCGTACAGTTTGCTACTACATTTATGCCTTTAGCTACAAGTTCTTTCAAGATTGCTTGACCAATCTATAGTGAGTTTAGATCTAGGGAGAAATTCTTTTTCAATTCATCTAATCTTCCCTTCTTGTACTCATCTTCTACAATTTTATTAGCAGAGTCTACTAAAATTGTGAAATGTGATTTGAAACTTGTCAAGATGTTGTCAACATCATCAACAAACTGAATCTTAGCCATTTTCTTGTCTGCTGGCACTAGGTCATTTAGAATGTTTGTTGTTTCTAGAAAGAGAGGGTTTCTCATGACTTGTTTCTCTTTTTCTGTCTCCATGGCCAACACACTGATTTTAATGAAATCTTCTTCTTCCCAAGAATCTAACATTGTTGCTTCAGGGATCAAGCTTGACAACAATGATGATTTGATGGGTGGAGTCAATATGACATTTTGAATAGCATCCATATTTTTACTTTTCATAGGAATCTCCATAACTGGTGGCTCATTAGATTGATTGTCTTCCTCTTTGTTTGAATCTCTAGAGGGAACTTCATCTTGTTGTAAAGATGTGTTATCAGTGCATACCTGCTCTGTCTCTTTAGTGTTGACAAATGCTTTTTCAAATTTTTCCATGTCATTGTCAGAAGCGGTCATGGATATCTTGATATCATCAATCACAATAGTTTCTCCTAAATCTTTGGCTATATTAGAAGCTATTGAAACTGAGGGCGCTAAAACTTGTGGACCTATCTTAGGTGTATTTTGAATCATTGGTTATGTAACTTGTTTGGGAGGAACTGGAGTTAGCTTTGTTATAGGCGTCATTGATGGATACATATGTCTATCCAAAAATACCTACTCAAATTCTTTCTAAGTCTCTTCTCCAACTAGAACATACTCTTTATTCATGATATGAAGTGTTCTAGTTTTGGTTCTGAGATGAGGTTTTACCAAATCCAATAGTATAGCTTTCTCATCATGCGAACAAACAGGGAGAAGACTATCTAATGTTTCTTCTCTTATCCTCATATCTTTTTCAATTGCTTGCCTCTTTAATAGGTCCAATATGTTCCATACTTTGTCTGGTATGACTGTCTTGAGTTCCAATACTGACTTTTTGAACTTGATCATATGAGATATGATCATAGAATGAATTTCTGATTTGTCTATCTCTTGGTATTTTTCATAGACATTCTTGATAGATTCTAGTCTTCCTTCATTAATAATTATGTTCTTTAGAACTATTAGACTAGGTCTAAATCCTACCTTAGGAGGGGCTTGAGTGTTCTTTACCTTTCTCTTTGTGGTCCTTGAGGATGGATGACTTGTAGGAACTTGCTTCTTCCTTCTGGTTAACTTGCTGGGTACAAAAGGTGAAGAGGATTCTCGATCAATGGTGGTTGATGGCACAAATGTATCTTCATTAGATTTATTCTTCTTCTTCTTAGGCATATCATCAGACTTTTCCATTTTCAGATTTGTGGGATTTTTCTCAAGTTCTTTAGCTATCTTAGCTTCCCTAGCTCTGTCTAGGTCTTCTTGTGTAACACCATGAAATTTTAGGATATTTGAAGTAATCGTTGATTCCTTCCTCTTGTTGTCTACACTATACAAGACAAAATCAACTTGATTTATCTTTTCTCTATAAGTACCCCATCTAGGTTCATTGGGATCCTTGGGTGTAGATAGGAGAACTTGTGCATAAACTTCCAAAACATGTTCTTCAACTTCATATCCAAGAGGGTGAGTCCATTTTTTCTAGGCTCAACTGCCTCCATGCAAGTATAGTCAGTTTCCACCATGAAGAATATGGTGTCTTTGTATTTCTACACTATCTTCTTAGGTAAACTGAACCTTTTCTACATTTTAATCCTAAAATTTTTGATATCCATGTCCATAGAATCCTTCACATTGTTCTCTGATGTAGCCTTGAGTGATATCTGAGACATAGTAGGTTTACTCTTGTCTAGGTAAAGATTGGCAACTTTACGTACTATGTAAAAGTAGAGATGGATGATGTAATGCCCCGCCAGGGAACCCAAGAGAGATTAACCTAGAACATGTCACTATGTGTGCTGAATAATTTTTTTTTTAAAGTTAACATAAAGAAACATACAATCATGCGGAAGCGATTACCATTTATACACATGTCTTACACTCACATAGATTACACAACTCAAGGGTCCCATGACATTGAATTACTTAAAGCAAAACATAACTAACATATAACAAAAGATTCCATCTGATTAATCATATCAAATACAACTTACATAACCATAATTACAATCCTCATGGATAACCATGAAGCTACCATAAACTCACATCCACTGCACATGTTGCAAGGTGTGTAGTAATCACTCTAACTACTTACTATTACAATTTCCAGATTAGGTATCACATGCGATACTCTAATACAGGATTACAATAATAAAATACATAAATAATGAAGGAACATAAAGAGCTCATCTGCAAAGAACCATCAAGCACCTGGTACAAGGACATCGAATCTCAATGGATAAAGAATCACTACCACCCGTTCGTGTGGAACCACAAAGGTCCACCCCACCGTGCTGAGGAGATAACAACAGATCCCAATCGGATATCCAAAACCAATAAGGCATAACCACTAAGCAAGGGATCCTGATAGCTCTCTAATCCGGTGTACTAATCATCACAAAAGGTAAGACTCACTAATCCAGAGGCAATTGACAACGTAGAAAATCTAGCATGTGTATAGGAAGGTGTCATCATGTAGGTCTACCCTTAAGTTCAGCCCAAATAATCACAACGGATTTCGGCACCTAAGTGACCATACATGGAGCTAATGCCCTCTCATACTGACAAGGCACACTAACTATGTCAGATACCTCGCAGGGAAACTAACATCTTCTCCAAACCATCTTAGCCTATACTAGCACTCAAGCATGGGTGAGGGCACATCTTATTAATTTTTTTTAATCTCTCAAATATGTCTTTAATTATCACTTATTAAGAAACTCTACAATAAGCAACCCCAGTAGTCTCTTACAGACACGGAACTTATTGCAAGCCACCTCCTACTACACATCTAGGTAACCTACCCTAGGCTCAGAGATCCTAACAGATCTAGCATAGGTTGCAACCCTAGTGTAACCCAAATCGGTATCCCATACAACAGGAACAATCACACATAGGTACACATACAGGTACATAATCAAAAAGGGTCTTCATGGTCAGTTTAGGGTAATAGCATAGAGCACACATGTCACAAAGTAACATAAATATAATTACACCCCCCAGCCTCTGTATACATCCTAAGTCATCTAATGTCTCAGATAACCACATATACAAGCACAAGAGAACACATAGATGCATATAAAATAAAACATCTTAAAAGACTGAAAAATGAACATAAATGGATATACATTTTCCACTAAATCTTCTAGGAACATCATTTAATACTGAAAATCTAATAAAACCACCAATTATCAAATTTCCAATTACATAACGTTCCTAATACTATTTTAGGATACACGTGTTACAAATCAATTACAATATAAAATACTCCTATTTTACGAATTGATTGTAACATGCTTAAATTATATCATGACTAAATATAATGTAAATTAATTGATTAAAATTAACTACACTATATATCGATAA
>MU227581.1:1727130-1745875 GCA_018584345.1 Thuja plicata | reverse complement strand
GTGTCTATTATAACATTATAATTAACCATGCTCAACATATTAATCAGAATTAATAACCCTATATTAATTGAAAATAATAATCATGTGTTAATTAAAATGATAACCATACATAATTAAAAATTAATAACAGAATATTAACTAATATTAATTTAGAATTTAAAAAAAAAAAAACATACATATATAAATTAAAAAGTAACATTAGATAAATTAATAAAACCTAATATTTAAAACTTAATTAATACTAATTTACAATTAATTAATTAATAAGACTATAATTTAAATTAATAAATATTAAATTAACACATTTTTTTTTAAAAAAAATTACAAATTAAATAAAAACGAAATGTCAAAATTTTATTTTAAAAAAACAAACTTAACATATATTATAAGGTAAATGAAGGGGGGGGAATCCCACGCGAGTCCCTTTCCCAAACCCCCATGCGCATGCAGCAGTCCCTATACATAGGGTTGCGGGGGGGGGGGGACCATCGTCCTCCCTCCCCATGCGCTTACACTGCGCAGGGAAGGAGTTAAGGAGGGGGTTGGTGGGGATGGGGTCCCACCACCCCTCCCTCCAATTTGTATTTTTTTTTTTTGTATTATTTACAACTGCAGTTAGAAAACTACATTTTTTTTTTAGTTTTTTTTAAAACTTCACACACAATGTAATGTATCAATTGCATTATTTTCCAAGAAAGTTTTTTTATTATTATTATTTAAATCCGAAAACGGAAATAGCTAAATAGAGGGATTTTAATTTTTTAAAACCAAGAATTTTTTATTTTTTTTTTCATCAGACTGTATTTTTCCAGTGAGTGCCTTTTTTTGAAAGAATTTAATTTTTACAATGGAAATACTTAGAAACCAAATGTTTATATTTTTCTTTTCTTCTATAGTCCTACTATAGACAAAATTTAATTTTTTTGATTTCTAGGAGATTAATGAGAGATCTTTTCACGAAATTTTGACAGCATGACTATAATATGCTAAGAAATACATAATCGTGAAAATGATGAATCCAAACTTCTCATAAACTCCAAAAACAATGAAACATCTATTAATTGTAAATTTAATTTCTTCTATAGTATAAACTATATCAAGAGTTTAATTTTTCATTTTCTAAGAGATCTAGAGGTAATTTCTTCCCAAAATTTTGACAACATAACCCTACGATGCTAAGATTATAGAAAATGATAGAAACATAGATCTAGGGTTTCTAGAAACACCCGAAAACATAGAAAACATCTATAGGCCATTAAAAGACCAAATTCAAGGACATGCATTAAAGCAACACAGAAAACCTCTGATCTATGAAATTGAATCCATGCAAGGCCAATGAAGCCTACCTTTAATCCAATGCAAGAAACGGAGGAATGTAGTTTGGAGAATGAAAGTAGATCTGAAACCCTCAAGCTTAATTCAACCACAGATCTGGCACAACGTAGATCCGAACACACACACAAGAAATAGAAAACCTAAAACCTCGAAGCAACCAAGATCCACAACAATCCACAATTCCTCAAAAATCCCCAAATCACCAAGAGCTCTCCAATGCTCAAAAACCTGTTATGAGAGAATGAATGACCAATTCCCCCTAAAGAGATTCAAATTCCCCAAAACATGCAAAGGTGAATGACAACTCCCAATTCAATCCCTAGTTTAACTCAACTTGAAAATTCAAAGTAAATCTAATTTAATTAAATAAAATATCCTTTATTGCCACAACCCAAACTAGACTCCTAATTATAAGTTAAGATCCTTTGAATTTGAAATACTTTTTCAACACAATTATGCACATGTAATTAATAAAATATTTAATTAAATAGATTAAATATTTATGTCACAATGATGCATGCAACTAAATATTTAATTATTTAATTAATCATATAAGCTCATACAATATAGTTTTTCAATTAAATATTTAATTAAATCAAATATTCAAATATTTCAATTTAATTAATTATTTAAAATAAACTTAGGATATAATTAAATCATTAATTCAACTATAATCCATTAAATCACAGCATATGGAAAAACACTCATTAATCCAAAAATACCTGAAAGCATAATCAAGCAAAAACACACACAAACTCAAGAGAGAGGGTATTCGAATTCTGTCAACCTAGACAAATCCAGATAAGGTAGTCATACTAAAACTCATCCTACATTAGGATGATTGGGCTTAGGTTAGGGTTTTGGATCTGTATGTCACCTCCCCTCTTTACCATTGAGATGAATATTTATGGGCATGCTCAGTCCTGCCAATTCAAGGAAGACGATGCCCTGTACCTGCAATCTTTTCATCAAAGCACACGCATGTACATACACAATATAATATCGCAATCAATGATAGGGATCGGTCGAACGTGTGGATCTCACCGAAGCAAGTAACTATGTCTCCATCCTCTACCACAACAACACCTCAACAAGTACATTCACATATAGGACAACCATACACATGCAAGTATGGGGTAAGTATATCATAACTGAAATCAAAAAATAATACTCAACAAGACAACATCATCACATCTATCTATGCATAAGGTAAAATCATAACATCATAAACAAGTATCATCATCAAATGAAACAATATCATCCCACATGAAATGTGGCCTAAAAGAATTTGTCCAAACAACTGAAACCAATGCCTAAAAGTATGACATCCTAAACTAGAAAGAAAAACATGAGTGGGTATTACATCCACCCCCCCTAGGATTAGGCTTACTCCTGGAATCCTGAAACAAATAGGGATAGACTCCCATAAACAAGAAACATCCTAACCAGTCACATAAGACTCAACGAGTAGATCCCATAGGACCTTTCCCCGCTCTCTGGTTAGAACACTGAGGATCCTTCCCTACTACCGAAAACTGAAACCCTGCTATAGGTCCTCTACCCGCAGGCTCAATCATAGGAGGATGATACACTGGAGGACGATAATCCAAAGCTACATATGCTCCATGAGATCTGCCGACATTCCCAACTGTAGGTTCAGAAGTCGCAGGTCTCTACTCAAAAGACTAAGAAGCACGCTGTCGACAATTCACTGCAATGTGGCCAAACTGACCACAGGTGAAACACCCTGTGCTCCTAAAATTTCCTCTCCCATTGGAGGGTGCACTCGACTTCTGGAAACCATCTCTACCCAAACTCTGCTACGTGCTCTACGCAGGCTGACTATACTGATTGCGCCTGGTGCACGAACCACCTCGAGAATCCCTAGGGCGAGTATCACCACTCTGACCCTGAGGATAAGTCACCTTCTGCTATGAGTTCTGATTACCCACAAAGGAACTAGGGGGTTCCTTGAAGTTTCTAGTCCCTTAGGACTGATTACCTCTAACCCCAGAACTAGATGCACTACCTGTAGGAGCACCTGTCTGACCTCCATGGCCTAATGCCAAGTTTGCCTCTGATAAAGTGGCCTTAATCACCGCAGCTCATAAGTCCATTAGCGCAAAGAGCTTCACGTCACCTACAATGTGATCATTAAGCCCATGTACAAAATGTTGTACCAACAATGCGGTATCATCACTGTATCTAGAATACTACTGGAGCTCATTGAAATGATGCTCGTACTATTCCATAGTCATCGTCAGCTGTCTAAGATTATGAAAATCATCAGCTCTCTGCTGCCTCCACTGATCGAATAGGAACCTCACTCTGAAATTCTTGAGAAATAATTCCCAAGTAATGGTGTCCATATGAATTCCAAGCTTCTGCTCCTCTATCTTCCACCAGATAGCTGCAAAATGAGTCAACTGCATGATGGCATACCTCACTTTAGTATTGCTACTAAAGGGATGCATCGCAAATACTCTATCTAATGCAATCAACCAAGTCTCTGCCTCTAATCTAGAATCCTGTCCAGCAAAAGGAATGGCCTTTCCTCTTGTCAAATCTCTCATGTGGTTGGCTGCAACCACTGCTGGATCCACAGAAATAGTCCTCCCATGAGGGCTCCTGGATCTCTCTCTCTCTCCTCCTGCTGTTGGGAGTGATGAGATGCCTCTCACTCCACTCTATCTCTCTCAGGAAGGCAATCTAGGATGGCCTGAAGGATTTTCCTAATATTCAAACCCCCGGACTCATCTTGATTCTCCCTCCTCTACTCACCCCTATCCTGATGCTGCTCACTCTCCTGTCTCACACTAGTGGAGGAGCTAGCCTGTCGCCCTCCCCCATGGGAACCAGACCTACCCCTACCACGACCTCTAGCTGCACTTTTCTTAGGCATAATTCCTAAAACAAATAGAGATAATATAAATCTCACCACAAAGCTTGAAACATAAACTAAAGCATAAATAAATAAACCATAAAGCAATACATCAGAACATATGTGTAGCATGTCTATGTTTTAGTTTCAGTTTAATCTAGACACAACCTAATGGGTGTACAATTCCCAAAGTTCCTAGTGTAGAAATTAGAGCTCTAATACCAGATGGTATTAGAGCCAGGTTTTGATCCTGGGACCTGTGGGTTATGGGCCCACCACGCTTCCGTTGCGCCACTCTGATACCCTTTTCATGCTTAATAGCTCAAATGTTGTCAATCAATTGAGTGCGCAATATCTCACATAGATTATACTGAGTATTATCTTTCACCATCTTTACTGTTGCTAGGAAAGTAGCTATAAATACACTATTTAGTCTGCTTACATGCTCAAATTTGTAACCTAGTATCATGGTGACCAGTTTTATGTCATCTTCCTTAATGGGATCAACTGTCATACCACACCTATCACTTTTGGATAAACATGCTTGTTCAACCTGCTTTTTCACATCTTTAACAGTTGGAAGAACTGGTCCTATCTTAGGAAGTCCAGCCATGTCATGAATTAGGTCTACAGTAACACGGATGAGAACTTTGCCAATCCAATAGAGATCATCATGTATTCTGCTCAATAGGTTTTTCACCCATTATGGCTTGTAAAATTCATGCGGATTAGAATACTCAAAGATAGGGTTATTAGTGAGATGCACATATTCATCCTTGAATGAATAGTCTAGTTTCATCATTGAGGCCATAAGAGTTTCTATGTTTTTTTCCCCAACGGTTTCCTTCTTATAGTAGATGTAAGTGCAAATGTCTTCCACGTGTACAACTCCTAGCAGAGTCTTAGAGAATGCCCCTTCTACATCATCTATAATAGACTTGAATGGAAATTTTTAAAGACAAATCTCTTCCTTTCAGTAATGTCAAAGACTATAGGGGTTGCCATACTCACTTGTTGATCGACTAAATAGGGTTCCACCATAATTAAAAATGATGCGACTGCTAGGGTTCCATTTCAACTTGCAATTTGTTCACAAATTGATACCTTTGAATGCTTTGATGCTTAGTGCTTCTATGTTCTGCAAATTTTATGATCTTAGATGTAAATAATGAGGATAAATGATTGTTTACTAACTTATACAAAGGTTACTGCATTTAATTCTTGCTACCATACGCGGTTTCCATTGAGAGTTTCAAACTGTAATCTAAATGAAGTAAAGGCAATGTGTGCATGCATACAACCTTAATTCATGATCACATACATGAATCCATAGTTGCATACTCAGAGGTGAGTATACTAGCCACGTAGGGGTTTAGAGCTATAATAGCTCCCCCTAAGACCATGAGGGTCAACTATACAAAAGTAGAAGGTGTGTCCACTGAGGATGCATCTAATACCTTGTTCTCTTCATTATCCTTCTTTACTTCAACCCAAATTTTATTTGAATCAATTTTGGCTTGTACAAACTTAACTTCTCCTGATTCTTTAAAAAGAGACTTTTTAGGATATTCTTGTCTTTGTGTTCTTGACCTGCAAAATCTTGAGATGTGTCCACCTTTTCCACATGAATGAAAAATGATAGGAGGTCTGATGTTATTACTCATCATGTTGCATTTCTTAGCTATGTGTCCATTGTAATTACATATCTGACATGTAATATTTTGTAAGTTTCTTTGAGGTTGATTTCTCTGATTGTATTGAGTTTGATTCCTTTGGTTTAGTTGTGACTAATTTCTTTGATTTTTCCTGCAATGAATAGCCATGTGACCAAACTTATTATAGGAGTAAAAATAATCATTAAAAGGTCATACTTCTTTAAAATCTCTTGCCAAGTGTCCATGCCTATTAAAAGAATAAAAAGTTATGTTAACTTGCTTGAGTTCATCTTTAGGTGGTTCAGTTTTAGTCTCTGCAATATTCTCCGCTTTCTTTGCTTCTGTAGATGCTTCTTGTGCTTTCTTTGTTTCTTGCATTGAATTGATTTCAATTTGAGCTACACTGTATCCCATACCAGTGGTATAACCTTTTAACTTTTGTGCATATAGTTGTGATTGAATCAAACCAGAAATTGTGTGTAGTTTATCAATCTTATCTTTTGCTCCTAATAATTCAGATTCTATCTTTTTCTTGATGTTTTCTAATTCCAAGATTTTCAAGTTCGCTTGCATAAGTTCATCATCTAATTGTTTTCTTTCTTTGGTCTTTCTTCAATGGTTGTTAGGCTATATATAAGTTGTTCATTCAGATCTTCAATTTTATCTTTCAAAGACATGTTCTCTTCATTCAACTTCTTGACCATTTTTCTCAAGTCATTGGTAGAGCAATCTTTCAGATCTTTCCTTAATTTATTGATAAGCATTTGAGAGCCATCAACTTTAGTTTAAGTTCCTCATTTTATTTTTTAGATCTATCAATATCTTCAAGGGCTGCTTCAAGATTCTTTTTCAGATGTTTCACTTCTGTTGAATCCATGATCTCCTCAAGTGGTTAAACTTGTTTTACAGAGGACCAGAGCTCTGATACCAATTGTTAGAAACACTGAGAGGGGGGGTGAATCTGTGTTTATCTATTTATTATATTTCAGCAACTTTAAACATAAACCAAATATAAATCAATTGAATCTTAACATAAGAGCACATAACACATTATATGATTACGGGGAAACCTTGATCAGAGGAAAACTCTAGTGGGAATTAGTACCCACAAATATTGCACTAGTATAATGAACCTGTTAAAGTTCCTTTGCCTTGTTAAGAGCAGTCTTTACAATGCAAGTACAATGATCTGGTTAAGGGTCTAACCCTATTAGGAGTCTTTTACAAATAACCCTGTTAGGGGTGAGGACTCACTATCCAAGAAGCTCATTGCTTAGTAGGATGAAGGCTACAACCTCCCTAGTAATAGATATACACTATATCCAAAAGTGAACTGCTGTATGTGAAACAATTGTCTTATCAATTCCATTTATGCATTGATGCTCTTATACTCTTAAAAATCTTTATCTCATTCTGACATATTATACTATTCTTTTATATCTCTGCTCTACATATTCAAAGACACTTTCAAATACAACTTTGCATGTTATATATATCTATTCATGCCTGAATAGACATGATCATAAAAAAGACCTTAGTTAGCCCAAAAACAATATTCACAATGCTTCCAAACAAATTGGGTTAAGCATGTTTACAATAGTAATTAAGACATGATTACAAACATACTATGATAGGCGCTTGGCCTTTACATAAAAAAATAGTATACGCTGATCCAAAAACTAAATTCGGCTTCATACTCTATTTTCTGAACTGCTAGTATCATTGTTCTTGATATAACTTATCCATACTGACATATCTAACCATGTGTGTCTAGGGAAAGCACAAAAACATACCATAGAACTTAAGTCTAAATGTGCATATCCTGATGTGATCATATGCAAGTGCACTGGTGCACTAATCAACTACAAATCATTGTTTTGTCTTGTCTTCTATACTTAGTCAATTTCCACTTCATACTTTGCTATCAAACTTTCATATGACTTTGTTTCCATAATGAAAACACAAAATAAGTCATATACTCCCTAGGATTCAACTTGCCAACATGATCATCCAAAGGTATTATCATACTACCAGTTAGGATAAACCCAGTTGTCAAGAACACTCCCTTCTAGATCCTAGACCTAGAATTGGGATACATGTTACTGGAAAGACCGTGGATCCATGAGATGCAAGTTGTACCCTCCACATATCATCAGTGCATCAAGTTCCCACACCAAGGGGCAGAAATCATTATTGTAGGAGATCCAAACCCATTCCAATACTGCAATGTCGTTAAAAGTAGTACTGACAACTAGGTTCCATCTAACCAAGAGGAAAGTATCCCTTCCACCTTAAATTAAATTCCCAAATATGTCACGAGAAGAGAGGGAAAAATATCTATTACTGACAAAGGATATGGTGAATACAGCTACAAGGAAGCTTTCACTATCAAAAATATGCCTCAGAGCCCAATGTCATATGGCATGCCACAACCAGCAATTACAACAGAAACTTGGGAACCTATTCTATTTAGGTGTCCATCCACAACCTTTGTCAAGTGGGGAGACATCATAGAAGAAAACCATTTTGACCCAGATATTAACGCATGGTTGTATCAAGACCCATAAGACACACTTCAAGCACCCATACCTATGTCAACATATGGAGTTGAATATACAATGCTACAAAGGTTTGGGAATGATGGTACGACTGTTCTAGGGCAAGACAAAAAGGTTTAATGGAACTATCTCTCTCGCCAACCTAGAGAAACAAGATAGGGTTAGGCTATGGGAAATAAAGAACTATTCCTACCACCTGAAACATACCCATTGACCAAGAACAAGTAGCAGAGTTGCACCGGGGGAAAAACCCAAAACATGCTTTGATCAGTAATATACTATAATGGTTATTTCCATCTAAAGTGGGAACCTCTTACTCTCGATTAACTCTCAACCAAGAAATCCATGATAACAAGGAAAGTGAGACATTTTATGAGCATTCTAGCGAAACTAACTCCCACGAGTATGAGTGCATATCCATCCACAACTTCAAACCATCAATCCTAGACTATTTCCCTTGGTTAGTCAACACTCTACACATTGAAGACATGTTCAACCAATTAACCATAGATAATCAATCATGCATCAATAAACATATTGATACCAATTCCCTAGGTGGTACATCCACATCACATTCCTAGTTTGTTGAAACCATCATAGTTGTCCCATTCAACCAAATAGATTCATCCCACCATGAGGACCTATGTCTAGTACACCCAAAATTGATAGAATGGGATCAACAAGGATAGCCTGATATAGATCTCTTTGAAAATGATGAGGCTATCACAGACTTCATGGGACTTAGAGAAGGAATGCCATTAGCAGACCACAAGGAAGGTTTCTCTATTGACTTGGATAGATCAGCATATCTTGGGGAGGAAGCACCTCTTTCTAGTAAAAGAAGCAAAATAAAAATAAAAAAAGAATCGTCAGTAAGTGAAAACTGAAAGGTGCTTACAGACACAAAAAATGATAAAAAGACAAAACAAGATTTATCTTCTAGTGAAAACCTCACTGAGGTGCTAGAAGATGGAAACTAAGAAATCCTCCCCTTGATAGAGGAAAATTCATCATTGTTAGCGGAAGAAATAGAAGTCAACTTGAGTGATGACAAGAACCCAAGGAATATCTACTTAGCAAAATTACTCACTCCAGAGGAGTGAGAACAATTCATTAGTTTCTTCAAGGAAAGGAAGGTCAACTTTGCATGGTCCTACTCAGACATGCCAGGCTTAGACCCAAAGCTTGTATTACATCATCTGCCATTATTACTCAACACCAAACCCGTCAAACAAAATCTAAGAAAGATGCATCCCCATGTTGCATTACTAGTCAAAGTAGAATTGAAAAAGTGCCTAGATGATAAATTCATAAGACCGATCCCATGTGCGGACTAGATATCTAATCTTGTACCAGTAACTAAGCATAGTGGCACATTTGCATTTGTGCAAATTTTAGAGATCTAAACAAAGCTTGTCCCAAGGAAAACTTTCTGTTACCAAACATCGACATAATAGTAGATCTCACAGTAGGACATTATATGATATCACTCATGGATGGATTTTTAGGATATAATCAGATAAGGATCGCACTAGAAGACTAACACAAAATAGACTTCACATGTGCATGGGGCACTTACTATTGGAAAATCATTCCATTTGGTCTAAACAATGCAGAAGCAACATATCAAAGGGCCATGACAACCATCTTCCATGATCTCATTCACAAAACAATGGAAGACTATGTCGACGACATAATTGCCAATTTAATGCTTAGAAAAGATCATCTATAAGTGTTGGGACCCATATTTGACAGAATGCAAGAATACAATGTCCAATTAAATCCAAAAAAGTGTGCATTTGGGGTCACTACAGGGAAGCTCTTGGGATTCATTGTGTCACACTGAGGCATAGAGGTAGACCTAGAGAAATTCAAAGCAATACTGGACATGCCACCACCGACCAAACTAAGGAAACTAAGGGGTTTATAGGTCAGGCTCCAATCTATTAGGCTCTTTATATCCCAATTAGCAGACAAGTTCCATCCATTACAACATCTACTACACAAGGATGTTACATTTATATGTATAGAAAAATGTGAACTAGCATTCTAGATATTCAAAGACTATCTACTTAAGTCTCCCATATTGGTGCCACCCATCCAAGGCAAGCCATTACTTCTATACACATCAGCAACTAAGACAACATTAGGAGTACTTTTAGCAAAACATGATGACACAAGAAAGGGGAGAGTTGTATAGTATCTCAACAGAACATTTGTAGGCTATGAGCTCAACTATTCTCCAATTGAAAAATCATACCTAGAAGTAGTCTTTTCTTCCCAGAAGCTAAAGCATTACATGTTGAGTCATCAAACCAAGTTGATAGCACATATTGATCCCCTAAAGTATCTACTAAGGAAAGTAGCACTCACTGGATGACTCGCGAACTGGGTGATGATCCTAAGTGAATTCAACATAGAATACGTAGACACAAAAGCTATCAAAGGGAAAGTGAATATGGATCAAATAGAAGAGGCACCTATTCAAGATCATCAGCCTATCATATTTGACTTCCCAAATGATTCTATTCTGACACTACAATTGGAAATAGAGATATGGAAACTATACTTTGATGGATCATGCATGAACTATGGTGCAGGAGCATGGATAGTACTCATCATCCAAACAATGATGTGATTCCCAAATCCTTCAGACTCAACTTTCCATGCAAAAATAACATAGCCGAGTATGAAGCTCTAGTCATTGGAGTAAAGATGACAATACAATGGAGAACCAAGAACCTCAAAATCTATGGAGATTCATAGCCAGTCATTAGCCAAGTAAACAATGACTATATGAAAAAAGATGAGAAGTTAATACCATACAGAGATCAAATGGACAGGTTGTGTGTGAAGTTTCATTACATCACATTCGATCAAGTACCAAGGGCTCAAAAAAAAGCTACATATGTGATGTCTACCATAGCATCCTTGATCGATATGCCAGGAAATGAAACCAGATTCTAGTTTTTGGTGGAGCAACTCATGATGCCATCACATCAAGCCCCAATCATAGAATCATCATGTGTCCTTATTGGTCATGAAACCCCATGCTACCATGACATGTATAATTACCTCCAAAGTAGTGTCTTACCTCCTGAATTTTCTAGGAACCAAAAGAAGTCCCTCATCTGCCAAGCCTCTAGGTACACCATTCTCTCAACTACTTAGTATAGAATAAGTCTAGATGGAATGCTATTATGATGTCTCACTTCAACGGAATCCCAGAGAGCTTTATACAAGGTACATGAAGGAATTTGTGGAACCCACACTGGTGGCAATAGCTTAGTGAAAAAGATCACCTGCATGGGATACTATTGGCCCACAGTAGAGATAGATGCAAACAAGTATGTAGAAAGGTGTAGGCAATGTTAGATTCATGGAGACCTCATCCATGCACCAGCTGAAGAACTCAATCCTATCACTTCACCATGGTCATTTTCTATATGGGGATTTGACCTAGTGGGTAAGATTACACTATCCTTGTCTAATGGCCATAATTACATCATAATAGCAATAGAGTAATTCACTAATTTGGTGGAAGCAATACCTCTCACCTACATCACTGGAAATAAGATCTCAATGTTCTTACTCAAAAACATCATCTATCGGTATGGGATCCCTCCAACCATCCTGATAGATCATGGTACACCCTTCCAAAACAAAGACATTGAAGACCTTTGTGAATAGTTCCAAATCAAACAAGGTTTCTCTTCATTCTATTATCCTCAAGGGAAGGGACAAGCTGAAGTGACCAATAAAACCATATTAAAATTCTTGAAGAAAATAGTTAATGAATTAAGGCGAGACTAGCATTTACAACTCAGCCCCGCATTATGGGAATACAAAACTAGCATGAGAAAACCTATAGGAGCCCCTCCTTTCTCACTAGTATATGGATCAGAGGTGGTCCTTCCTCTCAAATTGGAAATCACATCCTTGAAAATATCATTAAAAAACCTAATTTCAGATGAAGACTACAGAGTAGCAAGGCTCGGTGAACTGGAACTATTAGATGAAAAAAGACAAAATGCATTCAACCACTTACAAGGCTATCAGAATCACCCTAGAAGAAACTATCTCAAGAAGTTGATGCCATGAACCTTTGAAGTAGGGGACCTCATCCTAATGGAGAAGCAAAAGAACCAAGTAGAAAGAGTGAAACCAAGAAAGTTCAAGCCTAACTGGCTAGGACCTTATGTCATTGTCACATCTAGAAATAGTGGGGCATACCAACTGGAAACACGAGAAGGAGATCATCTCCTAGGATACATAAACAATATGCACCTCAAGAGGCTCTATTCTTGAGGTCTCAATGGTTAAGACAACTATCTTCAAATTCCTGAAAATACCAAAAAAATCAAAAAAATACAAAAGGTTACCTTGGTGAAAACCTGGAAAATAGGCGCCTTGGTGACAACAAAAAAAAAAATCAATCAATCAAAAAGAAACAAGATAATTAAAGAGAAACAAAATCTCTCTCTCAGTGAAAACATGGCAAATAGGCACTATTGAGTATGTACATTGGTAAAAACCTGACAAACAGGTGCCAAGTGTTCAAATCCATCTTCACCATCAATGACAAAGAACAAATCTTGAGCAAACTTCACATGCAAGACTGACTACCCAAGCTATTTCCAGAAGCACAATCCCCTTTGAACACCAAAACTTATCCATGGTTAGTACTGGTCCACCAGACTAGGGGGAAATTCTAAAAGTCCTGAAAAAATTCCTAAACATCAAAAAAGTCTTCAAAAATCCTAAAAAGATCAAAATGTCTTGAAAAAATCAATCTACAACAAAACAAAATTCAAAAATTGCAAAATCTCACAGCAATAAAACCAACTCCATTATCAACAAAGAAAAGGGCGATAAAGCCAAATAAATCAAATGTCAAAAATCATGAGCTTTGTGAATCAGCACTGGGCCCATATGATACAACTTTATCAGCTATCCAATCTATCAGCAAGCAAACTAGTGACCAAGCCAATCAATAAATGTCAAAACCATGAGCTTCATGAATCAACATTGAGCCCATCTGACACAGCTTGATCAGCTACCCAAAATGATCAAAATCAATCAACCAATAAATCAAATCAATCATCTTACATAGTTATAGATACACTCAAAACCAAACAAATCAGTCTTATATAAGTCATCTATTACTGAAACCAAACATAATCAAGCATTAGAGAATTAACCCAATCAATAGAATCAGGTTGAATCAATGAAAAAACAATTGTTGACTAGGTCAGTCAGTCAGTCAGATGTCAGTCTATATTTTGTGGTTATGATCTTACACTACTTCACAATCCACCAAGTGAGGAGAGTAGCTATGATGGATCATGACTTATTTTATTTTATTACTATTTATGGAATCTTTCACTTTGATTCTGGGGCCATGATGATTTAGGATAAATGTAGTAGGTGTTGTCACTTATCTAGAAGCCACATAGTTCCATGATCTAAGCTTAACCCTGGGAAAGAATTGGACATTCCTTCTCTGTTATCTTCTTTTCTATTACCAATAGAATCATAGCGGTATCCAAATAGTCTGAGATCTGGGTGCATTGGATTTCTATCTTGGTTTTTTTTAGTTCTTTTTTTTTAAAATCAAGAGATCATAGTGATGTCGGGATGGTCTGAGATCTGGGTGCATTGCATTTATATCTCAATTTTTTTCCTTTCTTTTCAAAATTGAGAGTTCATAGCAGTATCCAGATGGTCTGAGATATGGGTGCATTGGAATTCTATCTTGGTTTTATTTCTTTTTTGGATTGTTCAGAGAACAAAGTGGTATCCAGATGGTCAATATCTAGGTGATTTTGGCTCTCTTTCTTTTATAAATTAGGGAACATAGTTGTATCTAGATGGTCAATATCTGGGTGCACTTATTTCTCTTTCTATTCAATCTCTCTACTCCTGATTATAAAGAGGTCATAGCAGTATCCAGATGAGAAATATATGGGTACATTAGATTCTCTTTGGAATTTCATAAAAAGATGCAATGATGAACAAAACTAGAAATGTGATAGTGACTTGGTTCACCCATTCTTTCCATCAATTCATTTCTATCAATCGACACCCATCTTTTCTAATCAAATCATAATCAATCAATCCCAGAGAAAAAATTCCATTTGACTTTCTTCTAACTAACACATGCATTACTCAGATATTTTGTGCATAGTAGATTCCATTCATCAATTTATGTGCATCAGAAAACAAAAGAAAAAAAACATCTGCATACATAGTAATCATAATAACATGCATCCATAAACATCTCATATAAAAATCAATATCATAAAGAACCATCATGCATACATATGTCAGTATCATAGGAAAAGAATTCATAAATGTAATATTTTGCATTATAGAATCACATTACATAAGCATTTCACCATATAAGCAGCATCATGTAGAACCATACATATAGAAACTAAACCAATGCACATCACATAGAAATCAATAGCTTCATCTCATATAAATCTCAATATCTGAGTACAATCAACGGTCACAAGTCAGCAAAAAAATAGGGTGATCGATGCAAATGTCATAAATATCAGTATGTCAAGATACATAATCCGTAATGCCCTGCCAGGGAAGCCAGGAGAACTTAACCTAAACATGACACTAAGTTCACATAATAATTTTTTTTTAAATGTTTACAAACAATAATGATAACAATGCGGAAGCAACACAATGAAGTACAAGACATACATGAAATACAACTCAACAAGGATTACAACTCTCGAGGGTTCCTTGACATAGAATTAATTAAACAAACTAATCTACAATTACAATAATATAGAACTGACATAAAGGTTTACATAATCTGAACCCAATAACATACACCTCAATAATAAAGATTACATATACCTTTGATACCATAAGGTATACCACCTAATCAACATCCACTGCACAAGTCGCAGGGTATGTAATAATACATAATAGATAATACAATGCATCCTCCAAGGATGATAACCAATAAATACATATGGTACAATACACATCTCAAGTAACTAATCAAGTCTCCAAAAGACTATGAAGATGAAATTGCAACAAGGAACAACCAAGCATGAAGAAGAATCCGTCGAAATCTCAATGGTAATAAGAATCACTACCACCTGACTACATGGAACCAAAGGTCCACTCCAACCATGCTAAGGAGATAATAACAGGCCCACACACACAGGGTATACAACAAGAATACAAATAAGGTAAACATGACCTCATACACCATGCGTAGGAAGATCCTAGAAGCACTCTGATCTAAAACAAGGAACACTAAACAACACCAGAGGTACTCACACACGTAGGATAACCCAAGCTGTATATAGGAAGGTGTCATCATGTACATCGCATCCTTGAGTTCAGCCCTAGAAATCCCTTAATAGATTCAGGCACCCAAGTGACTATACACGACATCAATGACCTTTCATACAGACAAGATCACTAATGATGTCCAAACCCGCACCTCGAAAGGGGGGGCAAGCATCTACTCATCCTCCATCTTAGCCTATATTAGCACTCAAGCATGGGTGAGGCATTAATCTTATTATTTTAATACTAGGTCAGCCTAATTAGATTAATTATGTTCTCACTTGTTACCACTACTTATAATAAGCAAATCCTAGCAGCCACTTGTGGGCTCCGGTACTTATTGCAAGCCACCTCCTACTATACAACTAGGTAACCTACCCTAAGTTCACAAAAGAACATCACAAAGGTAAATCACAAACCTCATCTCTGATTCCTGCTCATATAGGGATACACCCCTAGAGAATCATAAAGAATATCAAAACAAGATCAAAACTCTAACATCTGGTTCTTGCCCACACAAGAATGATTGGTTTTCAATTAACCAATACCACATACAGGTAACATCACATGATCACATAGAAATAGTTGAGACAACTCGAGTTGGGTAAAAAGATCAAGACCCAAAATCGATAACATCATGATCATGCACTAAAGCATACAAAATATCACATAACTGAAACCCCAAAAACCTCTGGATTCACCTCCTGATAGCCAACTAATCCCCAATAGACAATCGACACACAACAATTCATATAGAAGAGAAGCACATAATCCTTTAACATTCATTAAGAAAAAAACATCTTGACATGGTAAAGATGATTCCAGAAAGACAACATTAATCAATGATAAACTCATTTATAGGTAACACTATTCAAATTAGTTTATCTGATAAATTACTAATACAATATAATTCAATTTTCAAAGAAAATAAACTTCACGCCTTTCTAGATTAATTTATAACACTCACATCATATAAATTAATCCAATAAATAATTACTAAAACTAAACTATAATTACAAGTAAAATTTCCATTGGAATCAACCACATAATAATCAAAGCTTTCAACATAAGTATCCAAATATAGGTCACTATGAATAATTCCAGATTCCATAAATAGACAAGTTAAAAAGATAAAAAATCTCATTCCCTAAAACAAACTACTCATTTCAGATATATCATGATTTCTAATTCAAGCGAGTTAAAAAGAATCCCTATCTCCTAACCCACATTATTCTCCAGTTCTGACGATATTAAATCAATTAAATTCTATTAACTCCATTAATCGCCCAACCTTAGTTTTCATAATAATGTTATAATTACTATTCATCAATCTTAATTAATAATTACTAATTAATTAAGGACATAGTAACATAAATAACAATTATTAAATAATATTAAAAGAAAACTAAATAATAACCATGTATAAAAAAAAGTCAACTAACATTACTAATACCCTTTTAGTAACACTCACTTTAATTATTTTAAATTAAACAAATTACAAAATAAACTAAACTCTAACTTTTAATAAATTAACTAAAGATAACTTAAATAATTTATATATAAACTAAGCTTTTAAATCAATAAATAAAAATTAATTTAATTAGCTTTGAAGTCAATAAATAAAAATTAATTTAAATAACTTTTATATTAAACAAAATAATAAATAAAAAAAAATTAAAAACACATGGGGGGGTCTCAGCCCCACCCCGCAGCCCTTTCATAGGGACTGTCCCGTGGGACCTGCGGGCCCCGTGGTCTCCTCTGTGGGAACCCACAGCCGCAACCCACGGGCCCTGCGGCCCACGGTTTCTACTGTGGTACCCGCAGGGTACCCTGCGCAATGGCAGGGGGTAGGTGGTGGCCCCCACCACTTAAAACCACTTTTTTTTTTATAATAATTTTCGCTTTTAGCAAATTTTTTTCAATTAGTTTATTTTTAATATATATATTTAAAACAACTTCCTCCAAATAATAATAAACGTTTTCCCTTTATTTATTATTATTTTTACATAATTACACCAGTCTGTATTTTATTTACAGCAAGGGTGTTTTTTTTAAAAAAAATTAATTTTAACCTTAATTAGCCATAATAAGAATATTATTTTCTTCTCCACAATCAGCAAATTTAGAGCATTTCCTAAGGTTAGGGATATATTTTCTCAACCAAGCTCAATACTGAAGTAAACATAGATTTCTTTATATATATTATTTTCATGCAAAATGATAATAACAAGAACCATACTATATTTAATATTTTATAATTCTTTCCAAGGAGGGTATGCTATTTCCTTTAACTTGCAATAACTTCATTGTCATGATTTTCTTGCAGATCTTGAACCTGGATTTCAGCCAATTCTAGTAAAGCAAAGTTTCTACATTTAAGGTGATTCACTCACAAATCTGAGGGTTTGAAGGCAATTTTCATCAATTTTCAATCAGAGAAGACATTTTTACAAATCAAAACCCTAAGGGAAATATTGAAGACAGATTCATTCCAATTAAAAACTCTCAATACCCATTTGCACCCAAAGCCATATATTGAAACCCTTTATGCCCACAAGCACATATCTGACATGCAAACATGAGTTGAGATACAAAATTGATCTAAGAACACATTTCTCAATCTTAACCAAAATTCCACATAATGAACAATCAAGGAACTTCACACAAAGGATCCTAGCTTTTCAGATTCATAGAAGACAGGGATCTGAAAGCTATGATTGGCAAGAACAAGATCCTACCTTTGTAACTAATGAGAGGAACAAACTCACAAATCCAAGCAAGAAGAATCCACAAATGCTCCAAAATTGCTCTCAAGCTTTCCAAAATCCTCCATCACCTAATTTTCCTTTCTCCCCTGATTGAACAACCTCCAAAATGGCTTTCAATCCAAGGATATAGAAAACCAAGCAATTAGGTTTTCAAAAAGTGAAAACCCTAATGGAAAAATAAATTATCTAATTATTAATTAAAATAATTCCTTTATTTTCAATTTT
>MU227581.1:1633912-1720335 GCA_018584345.1 Thuja plicata | reverse complement strand
ATTAAATCTCAATTATTCAAATCAAGACTTAATAATTAAATCAATTAATTAAATATAGACATTTAATTAATATTTAATTATTAAATAGCCATATATTTCATATATCAATATTTTAACCTTATTAAAGGTGCAATAATTAACATTAATATTTTCCATAAATAATAATTAAATAATTCAAGCTAAAAGCATCTTTAAATCACCTGAAACCCATCCAAATAGATAAACAACTCAAACTGATAATCAACTGAAACAGACACCCAAGCACACACAAATAGGCTCATGAATCTACGTCACTGGACGGATTCAAACACTAGGGTAGTCAATCAGATTGTTGCCTAGTTCTAGGACAAAGTAAAGGTTTGGGGTATGGATTTGGACCTAAACATTATCTCCCCTGTCTTACCATTGAGATACTGCGATAGGGCACGCTCACTCCTGCCAATTCAGGGAAGACGTAGCCCGGTACCTGCAAACCTGTCATCACAAAGATGAGCATATATACATGCAATATATCAAACAATGTTTGAGACTAGCTTATCGTGTGGATCTCATCGAAGCAAGTAACTACAACTCTGTCCCATAACACACCAAACACAATATACATAAATGCAAAGCATACCAATGATCCATGTGCATATAAATATTGGGTCAGTATTGTCAGAAAATCATAATCAAAATGACATCCTAACATAATCATAACCATTATGAAATAATCATACATCATATGCAAATAGGTTATATAATACAACTAATCATGGATCAATAGCATAATAAAAAATTAAAGCATGATTATCCTTAAAATCACCTGAAAAGCCAACACGTACATACTATGGTCTAAAAGAGATCAGAAACTGACACAGGCAGAGAGACAAAAGGGGTAGGTATTACATAATCGGTATAGCATCAGATAAATCAATGGTACATCACTACAAAAATGGTACAGAAAGATACAAATGAGAAAGATGACAGAGTCAACATGAACTACCACAACCCTTGCCACCAAGTGCATGAGGTGGTGGTATATCAGGTGTAGGGCTCTGTTGTAGACTAGGAGCTCCAATACCACTACTCTACAACCTCTGAGCCCTTCTAGATCTCTGAGAAGTTGTAAAACTAGGTACCCACTGAGCTATAGGAATAATTGCCTCATAGTGATGGTGCCAGCACTCGATCTCCCTGTCAGCCTCCTGACCTGATCTCCAAAGCTGATCATGGGCATCCATCAAGGATAGATCTTGCACACTATATAGATCATCTCTCACCTTTTCCCAAGCCTCTCTCTCTCCTCTATTATTGTGATCCTATCCTCCAAAGTAGTAGCTCGTGCATCAAGAGAATCCAACCTCGCTTAAAGATCAGACACCTTTTGTGTGGGCCTCTCCAAATTTGATGGATCAACATCCATATCAGCCATGGCTACATCCATCTCCTCCTCCTCAGCCCTATCTCCCAAACCCTCTTCCCCTCTCCTACACACAACCCATGAGTCCTTACTACTATTACTACCACTAGTACTACTGCCAGTACTACTACTCCTAGTAGATGAGCTAGAGCCCAATGCCTCAACATCTTTGTCAGCAATCTCTACATCTACATCCTTGCCACTATCCTATCCTCTGCTCTCTCAGCCAAAATAGCAGCAGTGCAAGGATGCACTCTCAAAACCAACTAAGGTGCCTCCTCTAAAACCTCCTCCTCCTCAAGGATGGCACCTAATCCAACCCGTGTTCTACTACTACGTCCACCCCTAGTCCTCACCCTACCTCTAGAAATACCAAAACCAGGATCATCTCCATCATCCCCACCACCATATCCACCATCCCTCCCCTTTCCACCATCCCAACCTCCATCTCTCCCTTGACCTCCATTAGGGCCGCCATCCTGACCTCCATCCCTACCTCCACCTCTCCCTCCACCTCACCTCTAATGCCTCCTCCTTGTGATAGTACTAGCAATAGGGAAAGACACATTAATCAGTGGATCTTAATGAGACTTCTACCACCAAGCATCATACTATGGAGTCGTGCCTACAAAGAGAAAAATTTCAGACATTAGTATCATATAGATGATAAGCATAAATGGATAATCAAAAGATAGCTACATCAAAACACATACCAGCATCAATAGTGGTTGATTTCCAAGTCCATGCAACAGGAAAAAGACCAAGTAACTCTATAATCATAGTATCTAGAGGGATGATAGCACCCCACAAAGTAGTATCCCTTTATCTCTGAGAAAAGTAAGGATAAGAATCAAAGACATCCTGTCTCTTGTCAAACTATCGCAACACCCTGTCAGTGTTGTGGAAATTAATCATGAGAACATGTTGGCTAACATGCCCAATCAAGAACCTCTATTGTCGACAGAAGGGAAGATGTACATCCTCCCCATCCCACATAGGACAATCCCTATAAGGTCTCTAGATGAATTATAACATCATATCAAGCTACAGCTGCTAGTACATCAGATGTCCCATATGAGACTGCATAATAGTATTTTCATACATAAAAAGATATGGTCTCCACGGGGGAAGATCATGAGCACCTATGGGCCTGCACACTGCTATATGCTCCCATGCCCAAATCTATAGGAGGGTCACTCTGCAACCAAGAGATTTACCTCCAAGTTAAGCCGCATAGAACATATGTAAATACATATGGGCCAACATGCAGGGACCCCAGGCATATAAAGTATGGTCTCTAACCATACCCTAAATACAGGCACTAAAACCGAAAGAAAATCCATGTTGTTGACAATCGGGACACAAGCTCCCACATATAATACTTCCTAATAGGGTGAAAAACCTATCTAAACCCATCCCAAACCAAGCCCATGGGATATGATATGAATCTAACATCCCAAGATGATCCTGGGTGTTGCAAGTCAAAAATCCTTATGATTTCATTTTTCCAATAGTCATGTATTATGTTGAAGTGCATATTGAATCTTGAAATTTGAACTTTGTAGTTCAAAGTTCAAAGTTCAATTTCCCATTTTCCATTCAACATCCTCGTAAGCTTTTCTTTTGATTAGAAAATTTCTTTAACCCGCATGTTGGTGTGTTAATGTAATATTGAATCTTGAATCTTGAACTTCATAGTTTTTGTTCAAGGTTCACTTTTCCAAATTACGCTTGTCACTTTGCATACTCAACCCGCATCCTTTACCTTTTTTGGCATCATCATTTTATGCGATGTTGAACTTTGAACTTCTGCTTTTTATGTTCATAATTCAATATCTCCCCATGCATCTTGCATTATTTTGTCTTACCTATTGCTTTATCAATTTACGACTAAGGGATATGCAATTTTGAACTTTGAACTTTGCGCTTCACGGTTCAAGGTTCAAAATTTAAAATGCGATAATGATCAAGTGCTCATGACACGTGTCAGATCTCACTTTCCTTTAAGAGATCGGTCTAAAAAGATGGGAAATAGAGGCCATCTTAGCAGTACATCTTGCCCAAAGAGGAAATAAATGCAATTGGATGTGGCTAGCTAATGACGGCGAGGATCATTAATTTTCAGCATGCAATTATGATTACCAAAGAAGGCAAATTAAATGTATGTATTATATCTTCTCTAATTGCCTTTTCTATTTTCACACAACCATCAGAAGCACATACAGAGCCAAAGCACATTGAAGGTTTCTCTCTGGAAGCAAAAAACATACAACTCTGGTGAGTTTCAAGTAATCTTCCTCATTCTCCTTTCTGGTTTTAGAATAATATGTTTTAAAGAAAGAAAATTTCAGTCTTTTTCATCTCTTTTGAAATCATTTACTTAAAGGTTACTATGAGTAGTCCTAGTGGGTCAACTTCTCAAGCAAGATTTGTAAAGGAGAGCAATTTTTCTCCTATAAGTAGTTAATTACTAGAGATGAGAGATACAATCCTTGTAAATGAAGACATGGCAGAGATTGTTCAAAGATTTAAGGCTGCAAAAGAAGGAACCCTTTCAGCCAACATTGTGGAAAGTGGATTGTTGGAAGCTGCTAGTTTCCCCGATGTGACTTCATGCCCTGAATTAGTAATGGAATACAAAAATAGGTATGATAGGATTGAAAAATGCATTTGTCTTCCTTCTGGAGAAGTATTGGTGTCCATCAATAGACAAGTAGTTATGGCTGCTCTGAGAATCCCTTCTGTAGAAACTTATGTCGACTGTGACTTTGAGAAGGCTAAGAAGGAATTTCATCATATTTTCAAAGATTACAGCAATAACATAGCCAGAGACTAGTTGCTAAAGGCTAAGAGAGGAGGTTCTAGGTTACCAAAACCTCTTAAGAAGGATTACTTGATAAGAGAGGTGTGTGACATTGTATTCATGTTAAACAGATTGAGAGGTAAACCTAATGACATTATGTGGGAAGACTGGATGTATATTCTTGTCCAAACTATTCTAACTGATGGAAAATATGTTGACTGGGCTGAGGTAATAGCAGCAAGACTTGATGAAGAATTATCCCAGTCCACAGAGGCATCCAAGTTCTATATGTCTTCGTCCATGTTTTATGTTTTAGCCATAAGGAGGAATTGGGAAGGCTTGCCCCATGAACCATAGAAGGGTGATATGAAAATATATGAATATCATTCTTATTTGTAGAAGAAGAGAAATCCTGGAAATTTCTGGAGAATACAAGATGTGTTCCTAGCCAAACTTGTTTTCGAGTTAAGAGGAAGGGCCAATTATACAATGTCTGATGAAGCTATGGAGTTGATTAAAATTTACGAAAGTTTATTTATCCAATTCCCCACCTTCAGTTACTTGAGGGATGGAGGTTTCAGTGGTGAACCTATGAAGCTACCAAGATATTGCTTGGATAAATATATTTTGTTGGAGATATGCAGACAAATACTCCAGGTAGGAGTAAAGTTCAAACCTAAGAGAGGAGTAGGTTCCTTCTTCCCTATTGATATTGGGCATTTTCATTTCAGATTGACACATGCTATGTCCTCCCCTAATGCTAAAATAAAGGCTATCAATCTCCCTTCCTATCAAAGTCAAAGCTATTTTGATAGCAAGAAATTCGTGGCAAATCACTTCAAGGTAGATGCCACCTTTCTACATCATCCAGATTTAGAAGATATATGGGAAGACTGTATAGATGAGTTCGAGGTTGTGAAGAGGATAAATTCCAAGTTTACATTGAACCAGATTATCACCATGTGGCTCCCTTTCAAAATCAAAGGACTTAATACTAATGATGAAGATGATGTGACAGAGCCTAAACATGTGGAATAGAATAGTGAAGCAGTAGCTAGAAAAGTAGATTGGGGAAGATAGGAAGTAGATGATTTGAGTGTTATTTCTCATGAGGTTTTCAAAAGAATAGACAAATGGCTGAAAGAAATGAACAAGAAGAAGAAGCAAGAGACTTCTAATTCAGTACCCAGGAAAAGTACAAGAATTTCAAAACTCACAAATTCCTCTACCCTTACTAATGAAATTGAGAAATTGCTTCCTACAGGTGAATCTAAAATCAGAATAAAAGATCATCTTGAAGAAGAAAAGCCAATTCCTACACAATTTTCAAGGACCACGAGAGCTAGGAGCAAAAGGAAAGAAAATACAGATATGGGCCCCTGCATTGTAATTGACCTTAAGGAAAAAGGAAGTGAGTCACAGCCCCAAAAGAAACTTAAAATGCACAAGATCTCAGCCAGCCCATCAAAGACTCAATCAATAGGAGAAGGCTAGCAAGACCTATCAATATTAAATACTCCTACAAATGATTCTACACCAAAAATCTTGAGCTAGCTAGGATTATCTGTCAATAAGAAAAGGAACATTGTTCCTATCTCTGCTCCTATGGGAGATTTGGTCAGCAAGTATCTTGGAAATACTCCACAAGTCAAGAAACCAAAGGTGGAAGCAATGGTTGATGTGGATGCCAAAATAGGTCATTATATGGTATAAATATTCAAGCCAAATTCTGATAAAACTAGTGATGAAGTTACAGAGAAAGATTTTCTTGTGGAAAAGATAGATCTGGGAATGTCCACCAGGGCCACTGACTTTAAGATTCTAAACTAAGCAAACAAAAAGATCAATCATCACGTGTAGAAGGATGCTGAAGACAAGATAATATTAAAGCATGCTCTTTGTAAAATGGCCAAATACATCCAATAGCTTCAGAATCTCACGCTTGAACCACTATCGATAGTTCCATTTGATCTGGATGTCAAGTCTCCAGAGAATCAGAAATTATTAGATGAGGTGCACAAGGATAGGTCTATTTCAAAGGCTTTCTTCACCTAGATGGATAAGGTAACCAAAGAAATTACTTATTTTTTGGTGATTTCGATAGCTTAATAGATAAGTCTGAATAGTTATTAAAGATAATTGAAAGAGCTATGGATTTGTGGAGAAAGGAAAAAGAACAATTGGAAATTGAAGTACACAACATGGAACTTGTTTATACTTATGGTATAAACAAGTTTCTCTCTGAAAAATTAGTGCCAGGGATAGATGAGAATTCTCTATTTATTTTTAAGATGAATATGGGATGGGAAGGCTCGCTGTATGAACATGCCATCAAGGAATCATCCTAGATTATTGAAAAATAGATTAGTTCAAAAGAGATCATGCAGGCACAAAATGAATATATAGGAAAAATCATTGGAGTGGAAAATGAGATTAGTAGTGAAATGGCTAAAGTAATGGCTTATTTAAATCAAAAGGTGGAAAAAATGAGAGCTGCTAAAGAAATCAGAATGGATGATCATTCAATTTTAGCTCATGTGGAGTCAACAGTAGTCTATGGTTATGAAAAAATGAAGATCTTTGAAGATAAGTCTCAGAAGATGCAGAATTTCAAGAATGTTTGGTTGTAGAGGTTTGAGGCAGTTGCCAAATCAAATCAAGAACTGAGGAAGAGCTTCTCTGTAGCATTTGAGGAGTGGAAAGCGGAAAAGGATGACACCAAAACATCTGGTGGAGTTAGAATTGGCCTATCGGCCAATTAGTTTTCTAATATAGTTTTTCCTTTTTAAGTTCATTTCCACAAGTTTTTTCCATCTTTAGGGAAGTTGGTTATTTGAAAAATGAATCAATCCATGCGTGGCTATATATATATTATTTTGAAAGATCAAGTGAAGGTCGGTTCTCTAGAAAGAAACTTTACAAGATTATCTATTTTTTTAAAGTTATTTCAGTGTTGGTTAAATTGTGGATTCTAAATATATTAATATATTATCAGTTGGTTTTATAAGCAGATCTTGGTATTTTCATTGATCAATTGGTCTATTGAAGTGTATTATTTTGATTTTAGTCAGAATTAAATGAGTATGTTACCATAGTTTGCAAGTATATTTCAGAATTTAGTCAGTAATATTTTTCAAAGATTTGATATCTCTATGAATCGGTCATTCTAAATTTATTTGTCTATTTAAGATTCTAGTCAGTTGGCTTAGATATCTTAAAGATTTTGAAAATTTCCGAATAGTTAGCCATTTATCAATGATGAATGTGAATTGCAGCCTTTCATACTTTCTGGTCAAAAGTGTATCTTGAAATAAATTCTTTCTTAATAAAGGGTTATTATAGAGTAATCATTGTAGAAGGTAGTTGTTCCTTTTAAAACAAAGAGTGTGGTTGTGAGTAACTCACTCAACTATTAGTGCAGTTTTCCTTCTGTATTCAGGGTATAAGAGTCTTTACTTGTTATTTTTCAAAGGGAAAAATCTGTTCACTAACAGATTTGGTGACTCTACTAGGGACATCAATATGCAATTTTGTCTCCACATGAGATTGAATCATGGTATTACCTGTTGATGTAATACCTGGTTAAGAATAAATCCCTCCTATCCTCCAACCTAACTTGCACTTTCTAGATACTCAAGAGGGCATTATTACTGATTTACATGCTCTGTCCTAGAATTTAAGAGTAAACACTCAGCAATATCAGCAAGTTTGACTTGTTATAGAGGAGGAAGAAGAGATTGGGGATTGGTTGAAGGAATTCCCGTAGCTCAAGAAGCTGCAGTAGTAGATAGAGAAGCTCAAGGCCCACAAGGACCTTAATCCTGGATTCTCATCCTTATACCAGGTCTCAGAGGAGGGAAGGTATCTTTGATAGATTTTATCAAGAACTACAGAATTTTCATTTTCCAATCACCTTTACCCCTAAGAAGAAAGAAAAAAGTAGACCTTCGTCTCCACCCAAATTTTACCCTGAAGCATCTTCAAGACATTTTAATTGGCAGGCCCTAACATTATCTGGAACTTAAGCCCCACCTATTGTAACCATATTCCCGAAGTCAATCATGGCTCAACCTTGGGGGGTGGTTGTTGGTCCTTTAAATGTGGGATAAAATCACCCCTTGCCAAAAGGGGCCAGAGATGTATTACCTAAATTTTATGGTAATGCAAAATTTTTTGTAGATGACCATCTGAATGCTTTTAATACGTCTTGTGGAGTTTTAGTTGTCCAACATGAAGAGGTGGCAATTAGGTTATTTTTGCAAACTCTTGCTGAGTCAACTGCTGACTGGTTCTACCATTTGCCAAATGGTCACATTACTAATTGGAATTCTATGAAGATAGCCTTTGAATCATGCTTCAAGTCTGTTGAAGATGAACACTCTCTCTTTCTTCAACTATCCCAATTAAAAAAGGAGATGCATGAACCTATGAGAGAGTTCATGGAAAAATTCAACAAGATCCTATACCAAATTCCCAATGCCAAAACACCAAATGGTGAAAATCAAAAAGGTTTCTTTATCAATGCTATGCCACCAAACATAAGTTATCAGTTGAGATGGGATAGAGTTTCTGATTTAGCCGCACCTCAGAATCTTGCAGTAGAACTTGAGGATAATTTAATAACAGCGGGAAAGTGGAAAAGAGAAGTGCAAACATAAGCTAACCAAGCATCTACTTCTAGTTCTATAGACCCTATAGTATAGAGATTAGTTAATGACATGATTTCCCTAAAAAGACAATTACCAAAATCTACTCCCACCTTGTATCAAGATATACCCCGTAGATATCCAGATCAAGGGACAGGGAATTATGGGAAATCATCAAATGCCTTGTTGATTCAACAAAGACTAAAAATTAAGCCTCCTACTGGAAGGAGTAATATGTGTATTTTTCATTTAACCAATGAGAATGACGAAGACACATGTCCTAAGATAGTGCGATATAGAAAGTTAGAGGCTAACAAAGATACTATCGAAGAGATCCCTGCTAATGAAGAAAACTCCAAAGGACCTAGTGACTCCGTAAATTACTACCTAGATTATGAGTCTAATTCAGACCGTGGTGGTGACATTTTAATTACTCTAGAGGAACCTTCTTATTTTGTGCTTACCAGGGGTCAGCAAGGTAGAAAAAGTACCAACCAAGTCTCCCATCCATTCCAAAATAAAAAGGAGAAAGAGCATATTAACCAAATTAGCAACTCAAAGGAAGACAAAAAAGCAGGACCAGAGGTAAAGATTCTAAAGAAATCAGACCCTGATTCTTCTTTTGATTTTGTTGATTTTTGCATGTCTTCCAAAATTCATACTTCCCCTATTGAATATTTGAAGCTAAATCCCAATGAGGGATAAATTAGTGGATTTTTTAAGAGGGTCTTCTCTTAAGGTTATAACTAATCAAAAAAATACTATGTCTGTTTAAGGAATTCCTATAAATCTTGAACCAAATCATCCTAAAAATGTTCAACCTATCCTTAGCCAAGAATCCTCAGAACCTACTCAAATGTCAAGAAAACTAGAACCTTTCTATGTATCTTTGCTCATGCATGTTCATAAACTTAGTAACTACATCATAGACCCAGGGGCGTCAGACAATATAATGCCCTCATCTGTAGCAAAAGCCCTAGACTTGCCCTTAATGAAGAATTTTGGAAAATGCTACTTGATGGATTCTAAAAAAGTCCTATTTCTTGGTCAAATCAAGGATGCTCAGGTTTCATTAGCTGCCTTCCCCAATAAAAGGCTAAAGTTAACCATCGTAGTTGTTGACATACCTACTAGCTATGGTATGATCTTAAGTCGAACCTTTTGCTAAGATTTAGGAGGTGAAATTAAATTATATTGGTCACAAGAAATAATTTCCATTGGAAATCAAAAGGTGATCTTAAAACCTAAGACCAAAGAGAAATATATTGTTTTCCCATCTGAAGATCTCAGAGCCTTGATCTTATATCAAGAAATGGATTTCACTAACTATGTGATTTTTCATGAAGAAGATGTTACAGAGATAGAACCTCCTAGAAATGAATGAATCTGGACCCTTGAGCTTGATGGAATTTGTTCTTCCATGGGTTCCCGTGCAGGGGTACTTTTGGTATCTCCTCTTGAAGAAAAGTTACCATTTGCTTTTAAATTGGAATTCAAAAATACCAATAACACCGCTGAATACGAGGCTCTATTGCTTGGCATTCAAGAGGCGAAAAGGAAGGGTATCCAAATTTTGAAAGCTAGGGGAGATGCTAATTTGATTGTGAAACAAGTGCAGGGGATATACTCAGTAAGAAATGAGCATATGAAGCATTACAGAAATAGAGTTTGGGATGAGATCGAGGGTTTTGAGGCATTTTCAATTGAAGCGGTGCCTAGAGAATTGAATTCAAGAGCAGACATCCTAGTTGGTTCTACAGCATTGTTAATCCCTCATCTTAATTTTGACAATAGTCATTACACTATTAAACTAGTCCATCGCCCTAGCGTGCCAGACAATGCCAATTCTTGGCAAGTCTTCAGTGACGATGCTCATGTGTTGACATTTTTTCAGGGTATCAAAAAATTATCTTCAGTATTTTTTGAAGGTTTTGAGTTCAAGTGTCAGGAATTATATGTAGATGAGGGAATTGATGAAAAGGAAAGTATCATATAGTTAAAAGGAAATAATATTCCTAAAGGTCTTGTAACAATGGAAAGCCTATTTGACCACAGTGACTATTTTATCAGCCAAACTGAAGGAACCAACAACAAGCAGTCTGGCGACTTTGAGAAAATAATATAGGTGATAATGAGAATCCTAGGTATGTGAATTTAGGTACATCTTGTAATTATAATGAGAAATTTGTGCTCAAAAATTTACTAAAGGAGTTTAAAGATGTGTTTGCATGGTCATATGAAGATCTGGAAGATTTCATAAATGGACAGTTTCAACATCACATTCCGCTAAAGTTCGGTGCCAAACCCTTCAGACAGAAATTTAGGAATTACAACCCCAAGGTAGCTGATGCCATTTTCAGAGAAGTTGATAAGATTCTAAGTGCTATAATAATATACCCAATTCACCATTCAACATGGGTAGTGAACATAGTACCCGTTCATAAGAAGAATGGAGAAATTCAGATCTGTGTGGATTTTAGAAATCTAAATCAGGTTAGTTTGAAAGATAACTTTGCTCTTCCCAACATGGATCTTATTTTGTAGATGGTCACAAGTTCTGAAATGATGTCTATGCTAGACATTTTTTTAGGATATAATCAAATCAGTGTAGACCCTAACGATCAGTGTAAGACAACTTTTACCACACCGTGGGGCACATTCGCATATAACCGAATGCCATTCGGCTTGATTAATGCAGGGGCCACTTTCCAGCGGGCCATGAACTCTTCTTTTGGTCACTTGATGAATAAAATAATTTTGGTATATATTGATGATATGACCATCTTCTCTTGTAGAAGAAAGAAACATTCAAAATATTTAAAGCTCATTCTGCAGGAATGTAGAAGTCAAGGGATATTATTAAACCCTAAGTAATCTATTTTCTATGTGACTGAAGGTAAGATACTAGGTCATATAGTATTGAAAGAAGGAATCAAGATTGATCCTAAAAGAGTATGAGAAATCCAAAAGCTATGTTTTCCTTCAAATGGGAATGGGATAAGATCTTTCTTTGGGCAGATAAACTTTTTGAGAAGATTTGTACCTGAATTTTCAGAAATGACCCAGCCTATGGTAAGCTTGCTAAGTGAAAAGAAAAGTTTCAAATGGACTGATGAGGCTAAAATATCTTTTGATGAAGTCAAGAAAGCAATTTACCAAGCTCCAGTCCTTTCTCATCCAGACTTTCAGAAGGATTTTGTGATACACTACTATGCCTCAGAACATACTATGTCAAGTGTCCTGTTGTAGAAAAATGAAGCAGGGGAGGATGTCCCTATCTCTTTTATGATTGTTCTATTGAAGAAACACAAGATAAGGTACTCTCCCATAGAGAAACAAGCTTTTGCAATAGTAAGATCTGTTAAACAATTTTGATATTGCATTCTGCATTCTCATTCTATAGTTTACGTCCCAAATTTGGTTGTTAAGAGCATCTTAACTCAGCAGGAAGTCTCTATGAACAACAAAGTGACATGGGTGGAAAAGGTGTAAGGGTTTGATATAGAAATAAAACCTACTAAATTGATAATGGGTTAAGGTCTATGCAAGATGATTGTAGAAAATGATGAAGAATCAGGAGAAAGAACCCCTTTATCTTTGTTCACAGAACTAAAAGATGCCTAGTTCTCTAATTTGGCCTTTTATCTAACATACAGATAATGTCTGAATCATGTCACTGTAAAAGAGAAAAGTAATTTGAAATTAAAAGAAGCTAAGTATGTTATAGTTGATGATGTATTATACAAATGAGGCTTAGATGGAATGTTCCTCCAGTGTGTCGATGAAGATCAGCAAAAGAAACTACTTCAATCCTTTCACAACAAATCTTGCGGCAGACACTTCTCATCCTCAGTAACAGCTTTCAAAATACTGAGGAATTGTTACTACTAGACCAGGATGTTCAAGGATTCTTACAAGTGGGTGGCACAATTTGATAAATGTAAGTTTTTTTCAGGTAAACCACATTTGGCCACTTTTCCATTAAGGCCTATAGTTATTGAAGAACCTTTCAAGTAGTGGGGTATAGACTTTGTAGGTCCTATAAATCCTCCTTCAAGCGTGGGTCACACTCATATTCTAACCACAATAGAATACTTTACAAGATGGGTAGAGGCCATACCTGTGAAAAAGACTACTTTAGAAATAGTCTGTTCTTTCCTAAAAGAGAGTATTTTGGTGAGATTTGGAGTTTCGGCAAAGATAGTGGCTGACAATGTGCAAAAATTCTCCTCTTTTGAAATGCAGTTATTATATTATGATAATGGGATTCAGTTGTCTCACTCGTCTGACTACTTTCCTCAAGGTAACGGTTATGCCGAATCAACTAACAAGAATTTGATCTCTATAATGAAAAAGTTGGTTGATGACAATGCCAGAGATTGGAATAAGAGGTTGCATGAAGCACTATGGGCTGATCATAATTCACCTAAAAAAGTGATAGGAATATCACCTTTCAATTTGGTATATGGCATAGAAGCTTAGCTTTCCCTCCCATTGGAACTAGTCACTACTAAGTTACAGGAAGTGATTGAGGACCAACATTTTCAAAATGCCCTGGAGAAAAAAATTGTGTATATGTGCAAAATTGAAGAAGAACGGAAAACTATTGTGGACCACATCAATAATCACCAAACTAGGGTGAATAAAATATTTAATAGAAGGGATCGACCCCGGAGGTTCATGGCAGGAGATAAGGTTTTATTATGGGACAAAAGGTGAGAACCTCGAGGAGCACACAACAAGTTTGAGTCATTATGGAAAGGTCCTTTCCAGATAAGCCAAGAGCTCAGAACCAACTCTTTCAAACTGAAATATGTTGATAGAAAAGAAATTCCCTTGTCCTTTAATGGACAAGACCTCAAGCTTTATGAGCTATAAGTAGTTGATCTTTCATATACATAACTCTTTTTTGTGCTTTAGGTTAGGTTTGCTTGTTTGTAGGCTTAGTTTTGTGCAGAACCAGAGACTTTTGGAGTTTTTTGTTTCATCCCTCATGGTCTATCCCTAGTCGGAGCCACCTGTTGCAGGTCAAAAATCCTTATGATTTAATTTTTCCAATAGTCATGTATTATGGTGAAGTGCATATTGAACCTTGAACTTTGAACTTTGCAGTTCAAAGTTCAAAGTTCAATTTCCCATTTTCCATTCGACATCCTCATAACCTTTTCTTTCAGTTGGAAAATTTCTTTAACCCACACATTGGTGTGTTAATTTAATATTGAATCTTGAATCTTGAACTTCGTGGTTTTTGTTCAAGGTTCACTTTTCCAAATTATGCTTGTTGCTTTGCATACTCAACCTACGTCCTTTACCTTTTTTGGCATCAACATTTTATGCGATCTTAAACATTGAACTTCTAATTTTTATGTTCATAATTCAATATCTCCCCATGCATCTTGTATTAGTCTTTCTTACCTATTCTTTTATCAATATACGACTAAGGAATATGCGATTTTAAACTTTGAACTTTGCACTTCAAGGTTCAAAATCTGAAATGTGATAATGATAAAGTGCTCATGACACATATTGGATCTCACTTTCCTTTAAGAGATTAGTCTAAAAAGATGGGAATTAAATGTTAGCTTAGCAAAAGTACATCTTTCCTGAAGAGGAAATAAATGTGATTGGACGTGGCCAGCTAATGACAGCAAGAATCATTAATTTGCAACATGAAATCATGATTACCAAAGAAGGAAAATTAATTGTATGTATTATATCTTCTCTAATTTCCTTTTCTATTTCACACAACCATCGAAAGGACATACAGAGCTGAAGCACATTAAAGGTTTCTCTCTGGAAGCAAAAAACATACAACTCTGGTGAGTTTCAAGTAATCTTCCTCATTCTCCTTTCTAGTTTTAGAATTATATGTTGTAAAGAAAGGAAATTCCAGTCTTTTTCGTCTATTTTGAAATCATTTACTTAAGGGTTACTATGAGTAGTCTGAGTGGGTCGGCTTCTCAAGCCAAATTTGTAAAGGAGAGCAATTTTTCTCCTATAAGTAGTTTCTTACCAGAGATGAGAGATACAATCCTTCTAAATGAAGACATAGCAGAGATTGTTCAAATATTGAAGGTTGCAAAAGAAGGAACCCTTTCGGCCAAGATTGTGGAAAGTGGATTGTTGGAAGCTGCTGGTTTCCTTGAGGTGACTCCGTGCCCCAATTAGTAATGGAATGTAGAAATAGGTACGATAGGATTGACAAATGGATTTGTCTTCCTTCTAGAGAAGTATTGGTGTCCATCAATAGACAATTAGTTATGGATTCTCTGAGAATCCTTTCTGTAGAAACTTATGTGGACTGTGACTTTGAGAAGGCTAAGAAGGAATTTCATCATAATTTCAAAGATTATAGCAATAACATAGCTAGAGACTAGTTGCTAAAGGCTGAGAGAGGAGGTTCTAGGTTACCAAAACCTCTTAAGAAGGATCATTTGAAAAGAGAGGTGTGTGACATTGTAGTCATGTTAAACAGATTGAGAGGTAAACCTAATGACATTATGTAGGAAGACTGGATGTATATTCTTGTCCAAACAATTCTACCTGATGGAAAATATGTTGACTGGGCCAAGGTAATAGTAGCAAGACTTGATGAAGAATTATCCTAGTCCATAGAGGCATCCAATTTCTATATGTCTTCATACCTATTTTATGTTGTATCCATAAGTAGGAATTGGGAAGGCTTTCCCCATGAACCATGGAAGGATGATATGAAAATATATGATTATCATTCTTATTTGTAGAAGAAGAGAAATCTTGGAAATTTCTGGAGAATACAAGATGCATTCCTAGCCAAACTTGTTTTTCAAATGAGAGGAAGGGCCAATTATAGAATGTCTAATGAAGCTATGGAGTTGTTTAAAATTTACAGTAGTTTCTTTATTCAATTCCCCACCTTTAGTTACTTGAGGGTCGGAGGTTTTAGTGGTGAACCTATGAAGCTACCAAGATATCGCTTGGATAAATATATTTTTTTGGATATATGCAGACAAATACTCCATGTAGGAGTAAAGTTTAGACCCAAGAGAGGAGTAGGATCCTTCTTCCCTATTGATATTGGGAATTTCAATTTTAGATTGACACATGATATGTCCTCCCCTGATGTTGAACTAAAGTCCATCAATCTCCCTTCCTATCAAAGTCGAAGGTATTTTGACAGCAAGAAATTCATGGCAAATCACTTCAAGGTAGATGCCACATTTCTACATCAACCAGATTTAGAAGATTTATGGGTAGACTCTATAGATGAGTTCGAGGTTGTGAAGAGGCTACATTCTAGGTTTATATTGAACCAGATTATCACCATGCAGCTCCCTTTCAAAATCAAAGGACTTAAATAGATGATGAAGATGATGGGACAAAGCATAAACATGTGGAACAGAATAGTTAAGCAGTAGCCAGAAAAGTAGATTGGGGAAGAGAGGAAGTAGATGATTTGAGTGCTATTTCTCATGAGGTTTTCAAAAGAACAGAAAAATGGCTGAAAGAAATGAACAACAAGAAGAAGCAAGAGACTTCTAATTTAGTAACCAAGAAAAGTACAAGAATTTCAAAACTCGCAACTTCCACTACCCTTACTAATGAAATTGAGAGATTGCTTCCTGCAGGTGAATCTAAAAATGGCATAAAAGATCATCTTGAAGAATAAAAGCCAATTCTTGCACAATTTTCAAGCACCACAAGAGCTAGGAGAAAAAGGAAAGAAAATACAGATACGGGCCCTTGCATTATAATTGACCTTGAGGTGAAAGGAAGTGAGTCATAGCCTTGAAAGAAACTTAAAATGGACAAGAGCTCAGCCAGCCATTCAAAGACTCAATCAATAGGAGAAGGCCAGCAAGACCTATCAATATTAAATACTCCTACAAATGATTCTACACCAAAAATCCCAAACTAGCTAGGATTATCTGTCAATAAGAAAAGTAACATTGTTCCTATCTCTGCTCCTATGGTAGATTTGGTTAGCAATAATCTTGGAAAGACTCCGCGAGTCAAGAAACCAAAGGTGGAAGCAATGGTTGATGTGGATGCCAAAACAAGTCATTAAATGGCAGAAATCTTCAAGCCAAATTCTAATAAAACCAGTGATGAAGTTATAGAGAAAGATTTTCTTGTGGAAAAGATAGATCTGGGAATGTCCACTAGGGCCACTGACTTGAAGATTCTAAACTCAGAAAGAAAACAGATCAACCAACGCGTGTAGAAGGATGCTAAAGACAAGATAAGATTAAATAATGGTCTTTGTGAAATGGCCAAATACATCCAACAACTTCAGAATCTCATGGCTCAACCACTGTCGATAGTCCCATTTGATCTAGATGTCAAGTCTCTAGAGAATCAAAAATTCTTAGATGAAGTGCACAAGGACAGGTCTATTTCAAAGGCTTTCTTCACCTGGATGGATAAGGTAACCAAAGAAATTACTAAATTTGCTGGTGATTTCGATAGCTTAATAGATAAGTCTGAATAGTTATTAAAGCTAATTGAAAGAGTTGTAGATCTGTGGAGAAAGGAAAAAGATCAATTGGAAATTGAAGTACACAACATGGAAGTTTTTTATACTTATGGTATAAACAAGTTCCTCTCTGAAAAAAGTACTGTCAGGGATAGATGAGAATTCTCTATTTATTGTTAAGATGAATATGGGATGGGAAGGCTCGATGTATGAACAAGCCATCAAGGAATCATCCTAGATTATTGAAAATCATATTAGTTCAAAAGAGATCATGCAGGCACAAAATGAATATACAGGAAAAATCATTGTAATGGAAGATGAGGCTAGTAGTGAAATGGCTAAAGTATTGGCTTGTTTCAATCAAAAGGTGGAAAAACTGAGAGCTACTAAAGAAATCAGAATGGATGATCATTCAATTTTAGCTCATATGGAGTCAGCAATAGTCTATGGTTATGAACAAATGAAGATCTTTGAAGATAAGTCTCCACAGATACAAAATTTCAAGAATGTTTGGTTGTAGAGGTTTGAGGCAATTGCCAAACTGAATCAAGAACTAAGGAAGAGCTTCTCTACAACATTTGAGGAGTGGAAAGAAGAAAAGGACACCACCAAAGCATCTGATGGAGTTGGAATTGGCCTTTCGGCCAATTAGTTTTCTAAAATAGTTTTTCCTTTTTAAGTTCATTTCCACAAGTTTTTTCCATCTTTAGGGCAGTTGGTTATTTGAAAACTAAATCAAGCCCTACGTGGCTATATATGTTATTTTGAAAGACCAAGTGAGGGTCGGTTCTCTGGAAAGAATATTTACAAGATTATCTATTTTGTTTAAGTTATTTCAGTGTTGGTTAAACTGTGGATTTTGAATATATTAAGATATTATCAGTTGGTTTATAAGAAGATCTAGGTATTTTCACTGTTCAGTTGGTCTATTGAAGTGTATGAGTTTGATTTCAGTCGAAATTAAATGAGTATGTTACCTTAGTTTGCAAGTATATTTCAAAATTTAGTCAGTAATCTTTTTCAAAGATTTGATATCTCTATGAATCGGCCATTCTTCATTTATTTGTCTATTTAAGATTCTAGTCAGTTGGCTCAGATATCTTAAAGATTTTGAAAATTTCTAAATAGTTAGCCATTTATCAATGATGAATGTGAATTGCAACCTTTCATACTTTATGGTCAAAAGTGTATCTTGAAATAAATTCTTTCTTAATAAAGGGTTATTACAGAGTAATCATTGTAGAAGGTAGTTGTTCCTTTTAAAATAGAGAGTGTGGTTGTGATTAACTCACTCAACTGTTAGTGTATTTTTCCTTCTGTATTCAAGGTATAAGAGTCTTTACTTGTTATTTTCAAAGGGAAAAATTTGTTCACTAACACTGGGTCAGACCAGATAGCTCAGATAGAGCAGTAATACGAGTGCCTCGATTGTACTCTATAAGGGTGCCCTGAATTGAAATATGAAGGATGCGATAAACATCCTCCAATGTTATTGTGCACTCACCAGTTGGTAATCGAAAGGTGCACGTATCTAAATGTCAGCTCTCCAATAGAGAAGAGATCAGACCCCTATTGGTCATGATCTCGAGCATATAGAAAACTTATTACAAACCTAACTACCTCAAGATATCTCTCTTTGCCTCAGATAATTGAAAGTGATATACTAAACCTGCAAGTCTCGACTCCCAAAAATGCAGGATAGTCCCAATGTACTGCAAAACAATAGAAAACAAAAAAATTAGTATTAGTTCAAAAGAAAAATATAAGACAAGTCAAAATGCAAGCTACAAATTACAAACAGAGCAATTGTGACATTTCATACACAAATGTGGCACTTTTACACTATTTTCGGCATTATAACAGCAATTGTAGTATTTTTCTGACAAATGCAGTATTAAACCTGTCATTTTTGGTACACTAATTGATTGTGGCATGCAATCAACAATTTTGGCACCTAAACCAAAATTGCAAAAAAAATGAGGCCTATTGTGGTAGACAGTGCAAATTTTCAAAAAACATACTTTTTTCAAATACAATAAATAAGAGCATTAATGACAAAAGGGCTAGGTCACTCATCGGACGTCCTACGCCAGCTAGAGGATGAAAAGTATGAACCCCATTAGATACGTGTATGACACCTAGTAGACCTGCCATAGCTCAATAAATAGCAAAAAAAGTGAAGAAAACTATGAACAGACTCACCAGAATATCCAGAGCTCTAGAGTGCAAAGTGAAAAATGAATGGCTCTCCATGCTATTTATAAGGGTTCCAAAAAAAACCCTAATTCCTTGAGGACCTCAATTTTTTCTTCCCAAACCCTAGAAACTTTAAATGTTTGTATAAGGAGCATATTCAACAATTTTCAAAATCAGTCAAATACCCAAATTACCAATTTGCAGTTTCAACAAATTAACACTCATGTCGCGACTTTTCGCTCCAATTTGTTTACGGGGTGTAAATACACCTACTATTGTTGGAGCAAGTTGGGGCAGGATCAAAATAGAGAATCTTTGACACACTGCGACAAGACACATTGCATCAAAGAGGGGCAAATGTAGACACCCTAAAATGGACAAATTTGTGAATTTACATAAAAAACACTAATTTTAATCTATTAATAAATGGTTTTTAATCATTAATTAATCATTTATTTTCTTCTAAATTCATTCCCCAAATCATCTAATCAAATCTCCAAAATTAATTAAATAATTAATTTTATTTAATTAATTAACCTTAATTGATTAATTTCCATTAATTAATTAATTAAAGTCAATTTCCTAAAGTTAAAATTGAAATATTTAAACTTACTAATTAGACTCTTCCAATTAAATTAGTTTATTTCATTCAATAATGCAATTCTAAGCCAAAAATAATTCAATTATCTCACATGTTGAAAACTTTAATTTCAAAAATGAATTAAGTAATTCAACTATCTTCAAAGAGATAACTCTTAATCAGATCACATGGGTTACTCCACTGACCTCTTGAGTTCTAAAAGGTAACTCAAAATTAGCTTTTCAGTTAACCAAACTCTATCTCCTCTCTCTCATTTGAAGAGGTGGAGCTTACTAATGGCTTCTCCAGTTCCCTTTGATCTCAATTGTTCATCTTCATATCTTTGGGATTGATCTCAATCGTTCATCTCATTTTCAATTCCTATATAACAAACCCTTCATAACCATTTGAGGGATCCAGTATTTCAATCTCATGTGCACCATTACTCTTTCAAATTGGTTCAAGCATCAATCCATCTTGTGATCACACACATTTTATATCATATTCTCGACGCTCCCAAGTCATAGGCGCTACCCACACCAATACTAAGCATCAAAAAAATAGTGTTTTGGAAAGAGTAGAGAGAGACAATAGAAGCTTCAAGCAATTGGGTTTGCATCCATTTGTTTTCCTCTTATTTTCTTGTACATTTTATTGATTCATAGTTTTGTTATTATTATTTATTTCTATCGATTTCCCCCATTGCAAATCGGTGCTACTAACTCCTTGTTAATTCAAGCTTCGGTGACAGATCTCAATCTGTGTATAGAATAGTAAAGTCTATTCATCTCAGAGCATTCATGACCTTGTAAACACTAACTTGTGTGGACCAGTGAGAACTAAGAGATACTATAGAGATAAGTACTTTATCTTGTCTGTCGATTATTACTCAAGAATGATGTTTGTCATGTTTTTGAAGGATAAATATGATGCATTCTACATGTTTAAGGTATATAAAGCAAGAGTTGAAAAAGAAACAAGTAAAGCACTTAAGTATCTCAGATCTGACATGAGTTCACAATATTTTGTGAAGAACATGGAATCAAGAGACAAATGTCAGCACCAAGGACACCTCAACAAAATGGAATTGTAGAGAGAAGGAACAAATCCATAATTGATTGTGCAATGATACTTTTGATACAAAAGGGAGTGACTCAAATCTTTTAGAGAGAAGTTGTAAGTACTATTTTCTATACTTTGAACTGGGTACAACTTAAGAAAGGTACAAAAAAAATGCCTTATGAGCTATGGTATGTTCATACTCCTAGTGTCAATTATTTCAAAAAAAATTGCAGTAAATGTTACATAAAGAAGGATGAACAAAATGGTAAATTTGATTCTAAGAGTGATGAAGGGATATTCATATTCTATTCTAATAGAAGTAAATCTTATAAGTGTTTGAACAAGCATACTAACAAGATGGTTGAAAGTACCAATGTTATAATTGATGAATTTTTTGAGAAAAATGAGGAAGATAGAAAAAAGGAACTAGAAGACTACGACAGGTTTGTTTATGTTCAACCGATGGATCTAGATACAGTACCATAAATGACTGAAGTGGTGAATGATCCACAATCGGTGAATGGTGATGAAGGTATCCAAAGAATAGAACCAGTACTCCCAAGGTATGTGAAACTAAATCACATACAAGATCAAATTAATGGGATACAAATGTTGGAGTGATGACAAGGAATAAGGTAAGGGAAAGCACTTGTCTACTATCTGAATTAGAACCGAAAACTGTTAAAGATGCTTTGGAAAATTAAGATTGGGTTAAGCCTATCAAAGAGGAATTAGATCAAATAGAGAATAATAATACATGGACATTATTACCCAGACCTACTGAAAAGAATGTTATAGGTACTAAATGGATTTTTAGGAATAAGTTGAGTGGTAAAGGAGAAGTGATCAGAAACAAGGCAAGGCTAGTTTGCAAAGGGTGTGCACAAGAAGAAGGAATGGATTATGGTGAGACCTTTGCACCTATTTCTAGACTTGAAGGTGTAAGGATAATTTTGGCATATGTTTCTTATAAATGTTTTAAGGTCTATAAAATGGATGTAAAATCTTCTTTTTTGAATGGTGTGTTAGAAGAAGAAGTATACATTGAACAACTTGAAGGTTTTGCTACTGAAAAAGGTAAATACATGGTATGTAAATTTCATAAAACATTGTATGGATTGAAACAAGCTCCAAGATCATGGTATGAAAGGATATATGCTTATCTTATTCAGATAAGTTTCACAAGAACTAGTGAAAATAACAATGTATATCTAAACTTTGAAAGTGAAGACATGATATTGATTGTTAAATTTGTTGTTGACGACATAATATTTGGTGGAAATGAAGCATTGAGAAGATCATTTGTAGAAGAAATGAGGAAGGAATTTGAAATTTCCATGATATGAGAAATCAAATTATTTATTGGTCTTCAAGTACAATAGATAAAGAAAGGGATATACATCAGTCAACCCAAGTATGTGAAGGAGATTCTAAACACTTTTGGCATGAATGACTCAAAACTAGTAGAAACACCTATGGTTACAGGATGCAAACTATCCAAGGAGGTAAATGAAACTCTATATAGATCGATGATCATTAAATTATAGTATGTTGTGCATAGTAGACCGTATATTGTACATGTTGTTGGTATTGTTGCAAGGGTTTCCTCAAAGGACTCACATATGGTTGCAGTAAAGAGGATCTTTAGATATCTTGAGGGGATTGAAGATTATGGCATATGGTATGGTAAGGATGGATATTTCTCTTTGAATGTGTTTACTGATGCAGATTGGGAAGGAAATATTGATGATAGGAAGAGAACAAGTGGCAGAGCATTGTTTCTTGGTGAAATATTAGTCTCCTGGACTAGTAAAAAAAATTGCATTTCTCAATCTACTGCAGAGGTAGATTGTGTTGTTTCTTCTCTAAAATTTTTAGCAAGTGGTATGGATAAAACATATTCTTGAGAGAATTTGTGAGAAGGTCACTGAACTAGATGTTATATATTTTGATAACACTAGTGCAATAAACATTTCAAAAAATTGAGTGATGCACTCGAAGATGAAGCACGTTGAAAAAAAATATCATTCCTAAGAGAATAGGGACAGGAGAAGGAGGTAAGGCTTGACTATGTGCTTACTAAAGAACAAGTTACTGATATATTCACCAAGCCATTACCAAAGGATACCTTTGAGTATCTTAGAGGTAGATTAGGGGTTATTTCCCTATCTAAAGTTAATTAGAGGACGATGTTGATTATATTAGTTCATATGTTTTTATCATAATATCATATGTATGAATTGATATAGTGGTGGACTACTCCATAAGGGAGAAGTCTTAGTATGATGTTGTAATGCAGTGATAAGGAAAGAACAAGCAAGGATCACTCAAGTATAAACAAAGATGAGTGAATGTTTAGACATCTTTGGAATTTCTGTCAAAGGGGGAGAATATGTATTTTATATAGAGGGAATATATGCAATTGACAAAAGGGAAGAGTATGTATGAAAACAAGAGAAGAATGTATAGGATGAGATGAAAAGGGGGAGTAACTTCTAGTTTTTCAACTATAATAAGGGAGGGACATCCATGGGTGCTAGTGAGAAGATGTATGATTAGAGGAACAAATAGAAGTGGAAAACTTTTGTAGAAGTTAGTAAGAAGATTGTCATCAGAGAGATAGAGTGTTGTCATGAAATCAACAAGGTTATATCAATAAGAATTTAGAAGTTAAGAGAAGATAAGAGAGTTTTCATCAATGCCAAAGGGGGAGATTGTTAGCATAAATGATGCAATGATGCTAAGTATTGCATTGATGAAGATTGGTATAGATTTTATGACAAGTGAATCTGTTATTTGGTTGTCATTGATGTCAACTGATTGACTTGGTGTTTTTAGTATGTTACCAGATATTGTGTAAGTGAATAATGAGTTTCAGTATATTTTTGAAGTTGTTATTCTAATAGAAGAATATGTTATGTGTTGTGATGTTAAATTTTCCATTGCAACTTTTGATATGAAGTATTGAGTTGGTTATGTTTGAATTAAATCAAATTGGGTAACTGCTAAAATAGTCGGTGATAGATTGCAAGTGATCTGAATGTTATCTCAAATCAATAAACTATTTGATGGAGAGGTCATAGGATATGATTGAGAAAAATTTCTTGATACTATGTTTGCAATCATAACTCATATCATTGACTGATACAACTAGTTTATTAGACTAGAAGTGATGTTAACAAGATGAATAGGTAAACAAGATAAAACTCTTGATCAGGTTATGAAGATTTGTGAATCGGTGAAGGAATTCAAAGTGATAATAGGATCGATGATGTTTTTTATGAAGTAGTAAGGTAGTTCTATGATTTGTGGAATATAATTCACATCACATTACTTGAGGTATGTGTTTGAGGTGGATTCTTCAAGAATTTTCTTTTGGTCAAACGAGTTTTTGAAGATGGCTCAACTATGAAGGTAAAATCCATATGTAAGATGACGTGGTCAAAGAAAAATGTTTTATGAGTTTTTAGATACATTGTATCTTACCTAATATGATCTGGATCATTCATATCTCAGATCTAGGGTTTTTTTTAAGTCAGTGGAATTAAATATATATATTGGAATGTTGAAGAAAAAGTTATTGAGCTGATTGTGAATCGCAGAAGGATTTGGTGACAGAGAAAGTGAAGGAATCAAGTGTGATCAAGTTTTGGAAGAGTATAGTGTGTGGAGAATAATTTCAGAGCTTAATTGGGTCTGATCATGTAGAGGTAGTGCAAATTCATAGATCACTTTATATGTTGGTTTCTAACCATTGTAATAGTTAAATCCCTTAACAGGGTGGATCCCAAGAGATCTTTGTTATAAATCCTCTAACAAGGTGGCATTCGAATTAAATTTTCTAAGTCCTCTAACAAGGCTATTGCTAACAGAGCTAAGATCCTAATAGATCTAAAGGTAAATCCCTTAACCGGGTAGCACCTAACAATGATTTTTTAACCTTTAATAGGGTAAGCTCCTAACAAGGCGTATTCCAAAAGAGTAAAGATATAGTGGGTACCAACTCACACTGTGGTTTTTCTCCCATTTGGATTTCCATGAGAAAAATATGTTGTTTACATTGTGTGATTGATTACTTGTAGATGCATTCTTTGAAAGCTTTATTTATACTTGTTATAATTGAATGTTTTGGTGCATAAAGATTAAAGAGGTTGAAATTAGTGAATTTGATGCTTATTGATTCACCCCTCCCCTCTCAGTAATCATACATGTATTAAAAAAGGTCATCATTATGATCATGCAAAAATTATTGTCAAGAAACCATTGAGGAAGAAATCAAGAAAATTATTGAGCATCCAAGAGCAATTTAAAGTGGCATTGTAGTCTTCAAGTATTCAAGGTGTCTTCCATAGATCAAGCTTATTTCCCCATTGCGGCCAAGAAAATGAGTTTTTTTCAACGACATTGACATCATTTATTTATTCCTCAATCATTCATTAGTGATTTTCAAAACATACTCATATGGTTTTTCCTTGCATGATTTCCTTTTGTTTTTTGTGTGGAGTCAAATCTATTGCATCAACATTCTTGATCACATTCAAAGAGGTTAGAGTAGCTACATTGCAGGATACACTTCATTTAAGATCTAATATTTGTTACATTTCAGCATTCCTTACTTCATTTCAATTCAAGGTTAATTCCTAAACTGGCTTAACAAGGTCAAGCCCCCTTCCGCAAATAATTTCCCTTTTTTCTATACGCAGGAATAGGTTTCGAGATATGCAAAATTGGATTCAGGCATTTTGGGGGCTATCTAAGAGATCAGAATTAGAAAGTACATAATCACAAATAGAGGGGTGTAGTCGAATCTCAACTTGTACCTAAAAAGTTTACTTGTTCCTAGGGGCCTCAGATTTTCACAGTTGGAATTTACAGGTTCCAGAGTCCCAAATCCAGAATAATTTTAGTTTGTGATAACTCTGTTACTGGAAATTGCAGTTTCAAGGTATATACCCTCCTAATTCATTTCAAGATGCACAAATCCTTCCCATATTTTGCATTTTCTTTTAGATCTATCATTGCATCAGTCTTTTTCATTTATTTTCTAGATCCATAGTCAATCTTATAATTAATATCCTTTAAAAGGAATGCAAAATTTCCCTTTTGTTTGAGCTATGCATTAGCACCATTAATCCATTTGGTTTTCCTAGTCAAAATTAAACTCAAGGGTTGGATTTGTATTCCTAATGTATACCATAGGATCTTGGTGAGTGATCTCTACTCTTATAATTTCTCACCATTTTCTATTATACACAAGTAATAGTCATTTATCAAATCCACTTTAAAATTTTGTCCTTGAGTTAAATACACATTTTTGACATCAATATCTAGGTATAATCCATAAAGCATCACAAAGGATTTTTATATTCAGGAAGACTGAATCTTCTATGGGCACCTTTTTTGTTGTTCAACTTTACCATTAAACCCAAATCAGCTTCAATTTATAATATTGAAAATGCTCCTATGCAATACAACAAAAATGTTTTTTTTATGAAAAAAATTAATAGGTCCTTTAAAATACAAATTTAACAAAGAAACAATTTTATTACTTTATTCCTATATGTGTGTGTGTGTGTGTGTGTGTGTGTGTGTGTGTGTGTGTGTGTGTGTGTGTGTGTGTGTGTGTGTGTGTGTGTGTGTGCGCGTGTGTGTGTGNTATATGTGTGTGTGTGTGTGTGTGTGTGTGTGTGTGTGTGTGTGTGTGTGTGTGTGTGTGTGTGTGTGTGTGTGTGTGTGTGTGCGCGTGTGTGTGTAATGTAATTTTATGTGTATGATGTTTGTTATATGTATAGTGTTGCAAGGAAGGAAGTTTAGAGAGAATAGTTGAAAAGGTGTGTTGATGAGGTTTTGGTCACAAATTATCACCATGATCTCTATGGTGCAACATGTCTTTCTTTCTCGAGGGTATGGCTAGGACTCCCAAGGTCTCATGATGAAATTAAGGTTGGGAGGAAAGCAAGTTGTTAATTTTTTCTTTTCTTTTTTTCGGTATGTAAAGTCTCATATTTTGTCTCCCATGAAAATCATAACTTATTAGAAAACAATAGTTAGAAATATCTCATCATGTTGAGTTGAAAATATTGTGCATTAAGATAAAGTCTTGTTTTTGTGTTTTTTCCTTCTCTTCATTTGCCTTCCTCATTCAAGATCTTATTATTATTGAAAATATAACATAGGAGATATTTTATTAAAGCTTTAATTATGTAATAAAAAGAAATCCATTTTGGTTTTGTTTCATTGTCATCTATTTAAAAGGATGTTAGTTTATAAAAGGGTTTGTTATTTAGCAATTTTGTAGAATGGCTCTGCAACTTTTTCTATGTTTCCCTATCTTCGTCTGGAGGAGGCCTCTTGCTCGTGTGAGTAGAGGTCGTCCTCTCTGGACATTTACTCCCCTCTTCCTTTGAAATTATAGAGGCTAATAAAGACCTAAGGCTCTTCTAAATACTAATGGTAGGAGGTCATTCAAAGAGATGGTGGATGAGCGACCAATGGCGCATGAAGGAGCAGATTTTGTTAGGGCACTAGCACCGTTAACCAATGGCCATGGCGGATCCATAGGTAAGAGTTCTAGAAACCCATTAATTGTTAAGCCTAATTTTCTTATGAACATGTTGTTAGAGGTTGAAAAGATTAGATTGGAAGGCATTGCCATTTTCTTGGTGGCCCAATATATTACCAAGCTCCCTTCCCATGCTTTTATTAATGATTGGATTCATGAAACATGGAATATTAAACTGGTTTTTCATTTCACTTTTAGTTTTATGATTCAAATAGGGTTATTTTTTGTGTTCTTTAAAACCCCAAAAGCGCAAAAATAAGTGGTTAAATGACAATTTTAGAATATTAGTTCTTGTAAATTTAGGGATTTCTCCTAGCCAGCTAAGGCCAATATAGAAGAAGTGATTGCCCTCTCTATCCCTAGATGGGTTAGTATTAAATATATTCCCTCATATTTGTGGGATATCATCCCTATTTCTATTAAATATGTTGTATGAGTTATTAGAATGGAACAATCTACAACCTTTTTGCCACATATGGACACAAGATTGCTTGTTGTCATATTCCCTAGCACCGATCTCCCTGATTCCTTAGGTATTGAAATGGAACATGAGACTATCTCTTTCCCTCTTTAATTTTTAGGTGGGATCAATGCTTTTTTTTATGCCACAAAGAAGGGAATATGAGGAAAAATTTCCCTCTCTTGAAACAAAAACCTACTCTTGTTAATTGTGTTGTTACTTCCAAAAATACCAAGTCTCACTCAGTGCAACCCATGGACCCCATTACTTCTCTATTTGAATCCAATCACCCTCTCCCCTCACCTCTATTAAACAAATTCTTATGACTTCCCCTATTATCTCCAACCTCTCTAAACCTAATCCAGTGAATTTGATGGCAAAACCTCCTGACAAGCCTCCTAACCCCCTCCCCTCTGATGCTGGTGATATGATTATTGGGTTTGATGGAGACCCTGGTAATTATAATATTGTTGAGAAGCTTAAAATTCTTAAAGAAACTCTTAAATAGACTTATTTTCCTAATTATAACAAAAGAAGTTCTGGAGATTTCTAGATTAGGAATTTAACTCAGCATGGTAGACAATCCTCACATAAGTGCCTCAATGTACAACATATTGCACTATGGAAAATTAGACAACTAGATGCAGATTGAGATCACTTGGAAAAATCTATTTTGGATGGGAATGATTGACCTTCCATTCCTAAGAAATTTGACCTTCCCTTGGGGAATAGCATGACCCCCCTTCTCTAGGAAGAAGGCACATAGTGTCAAATTGAATGCTTCCAAGGCCAACAGGCTGGGAGAATCCCTTGATGGAAGAAGTGTTTTATCCATATATTTCATTGAGGAATGAGGTATCTCCCTAATTATTTCAAGTTATGGTGAGGCCCTTGAGGCAATTAAGAACTCTAATGATTCAGATGGGGATTATCGACTCTCCAACTTTTCTCTTATTGTAATCCCTGCCAATTAGTGCTCTCAAGTTGGACCACCCCAACCATTTGATCCTGAATGTGGTCAAGATAATAGTGATAACCTTCCTCATAGTGAGGGAGAAGATCCTAATATTTCTCTTTTCTTGTTGGAAGAATATAAATCAGATAGTGAAGGGATGGGTGAGTTAGACAGAGCAATTATTCCTTTCTCAGAACTCAAGGATGAAGAGATGGTGGTAGAATCCTTGGAAACCCTTAAAAGTAGTGGAGGTAGGGAACCCAATCATAAGAAATTGAAGGATAAATCTCATGCCCATAGGATTACCTCTTTTAGTATTGAGTACTCAACTGATTTCAAGGTGGCAAAGAAGAGGGGTAGACTATTAGGCTCTACTAATTCCAAAGGTGGTAAGAGGAATATAGTTAAAACATTACCTAGGTTTTATAAGACTTTTCAAAACCCTATAAATATTTCCTCATGAATTTTAAGTGTGCATCTTGGAATGTGAGGAGTCTATAATCCCTTGATAGGAAATACATAGTGAAAATGTTTCTTAATCTCTATAAAGACATGGACTTCCTCCTTTTGTAAGAGATAAAGTTTGTCCACTTCCACCTTGACATAAATCTTAAGTGTATTTGGAAGGATTATTTGGCTTTCACTACTAATCACTATAAAGGTAAAGGATTTCATGCAATCCTTGTTGGAATGAGATGGAAGAAGGTGGTCTCCAACTGGGGATTTTCTCCATGCAGTAGAGCAGTTTGGGTGGTGTTGAAAAGAAAAGATATATCCATTGGTGTTTTTTCCATTTATGCCCCTAATGAGTAAAAGCACAAAATAGAATTTTGGAAATGGATCTTCCAACTTGAGGATATACCCTGGATCATTGTAGGAGACTTTGACATGGTTGAGGGGCCTCAGGACAAATCGGGAGGTTGCTAAGATAGGTAGAAAGGTGATGATAAATTCTTTTGGCATAAGATGATTTGCAAGCTAAATTTATGGGATTCCCTTACTAGAAATAAAATAAATAATCCAGGAGTGTGGTACACTTGGTGTAACTATTAAAAAGGGAAGAATAGAATCTATTGCAGGCTTGACCAATTCTATGCAAACAAGGATTTCTTTAAATTTAATTGGGGCACAAGTTGAAATTATGTAAAATTTGTTCCTATTATAATGATTAGAATAACTGAAAGGGGGGTGAATTAGTTATCCAAGGTCTAGATGTACCAATTGAACTTTCAAAAACTTCAACCAACTCAGATCCACTCAGTAATCCACTCAGTCTCTATAGCATATGATCAACAATATAAACTTGCAATATTAACAATATAACACATCAAATAACATTCACAGAAGTATGACACTAGGATTTAATGTGGAAACCCAATATGAGAAAAACCATCAATAACATGCTACCAATTTTTCACTCTTCTTAAGTGAGCTCTGTGAAAATTTAACCCGGTTAAAGGTTACAATACACACTGTTAAATGTGACCCAGTTAAAGGATTTAATCACTCTCTTAGAACTGAGCCTTGTTAGAGGGCTTAGACCATTCCATTAGAATGTCACCTTGATTAAAATGATTTAACAATATGATTGTTAGGTCAACCTTGTTTAAAAGTATTTTTCAACTAATACAATGGTTTGAAAGTAACAACAAATTGTGATCTAAAACATAAAATTCACTTTGCAAATACAAATCCAATTATAGCTCAAATTCTAATTCACTGAATGGCCTTCATTGTCATCTTCATCATTCTGATCTTCTCAGAAATCCTTCAAGCAATCACCACTATGCAATCTTGTACTGCTCTCTTCAGCCCTTTCTTCCTTCTGCTTAGGTTTTTCCAATCAGCTGAATTAACCACATACCACCACCACACTCATAAACTTCAATTAGGCTAAACTTATACCTCTCTTTTTAGGTATCTTGATCTATTGCTGCATAATCATCACCATAGATCTTAGGTTTAGCTCATATTTAATGAATCCTTTCATTATTTTTTTCCATCTACCTTGTAGAATACATCCTAAAACTCCTTCTTGAATCCATACATAAAAATGTTTCAATATATATTAAATGCTCATTTAATTCTCCACAAAAATCATCCTTATCTTAAATACGCTTCACATATCCCAAGAAAATCAAATATGTTGGCTGGGATCTCAAATCTCTCTCAAACTATTATAATACTCACTCAGTCAATACGGTGCACTATCGCTCGGTCATCTATGTGCAACTTGGTAATTATCTAATACTCGACACATATTGATGTTTGGTCAACACTAAAATTTTCTCGACATATATTGGTGCTCAGTCGACACTCGCATCACTTGACACTACTCGACATAGACTTAAGTTCCTTAATCTTATGCTCTGTAACTCGGTCAAGACTAACCTTTTAGTCATCCAAACTTCACTTAGACTTAAGATAAACAATATATTACCTTGTCAAGGTGAAATCTCATCAAGTACCCATTTTAGTTTCACATAACTCAACCATTCTCCAGGTCTTCTTGTTATCTCTCCTTTTCAAATCTTCTTCATCAATCAATTGATATGGCACTTTATATGATAGAAACTATCTTACCAGTTAAAGTTTGACATCAATGCAAATATAACAATTGTTTCAATTGTAGTTTCCAACAATATCCCTCTTTGGAATTGATGGAAAACACATGCAAACAAACAACATGTTAGTGATTTTTCTTGTATCCCTCATTTCTAAAAGCGACAATGCAAACTAGACCTGGGGATTTTTGTCTAGCTCACAAGAGTCAGCTCATTCCTACAAACTGAGGGGAAAGAAAAGACTAATTGATGAGGATTTGATCCTCCTGCTTTGAGTTCCACACACTTGGGTGGGTGCACCTAAAACATGATAAAATATGCACATACAATGACTTACTAGCTAAACCTCATTATGCAGATGTGACCGTGGATAGTTCTCAAACTTATAAAACATGGGAGTTCAACTCAACCAGTATTATACAGGATCCCACCTGTATGATCTTCTAAGAACCAAGGAAATAGCCAAGGTAACAACAAGGATATTCACCCTTCTTCTCTTCAAACCCGGAGGCTCAGGCAGGCTAACCTATCAGATTCACTTCTACAAGGAATCACCAAACATATTTGCACTATTCAATGCAACTTGTACACATTTCTTCTCTTGAACAAGAAAGGGAAAATGAATTGAATTTAATGATTTGATGATGAAACTACATAACCAGTAAAGGACCAGCACCTTATCTATTGGGAAACATAGTCAAATAAACATACAAACCCAGAAAACCCTAACTCCAAACTCAAAGAACCAAAATGAAATGCCTTACAATCCATTCTTCTCATTTCAATATTTGGACATCAAATTCATGTGTTGACCCTAAACTCTCAGAACTTGCATTCAAAATTCAATCTCTCTTTCAAAGAAACTCAAAAAACAAGACCACAACTACCTTGTAACTGGTGCATTAACATGCCTTAGAAATTAATACACGAGAATTAAAACCAAGCATACAAAGACATCAGACAGATATTTGAACAGGAATTCCCTTTTTTTCATTAAAAATCAACTGAACCTGTACATTACAAGACCATAAACACAAAAATAAGACTCCAAAGCCAGAATACTACCTAGCAGCATAAATTTTCAACATCCTTGTTACAATGGAGAAGAAACCAGATATAGGAGAAAGAAAAAACAAAATTAGTCACCGACACCTGTCTGCTCCTCAAGCATATCTGCAACTGCTTCCAACTAAAACTGCTAGAATCTAATATGATTTTCCCTCAAATGGTCTGCAAAATCATAATCTTTATTTTGAGACCTTTCTAGTGATATATGATACTCCATACTTTGGATAAAATTTTCCCTCTAAAACATCAATCAAACTTTGCCTTCTCGTGCAGATTTCCTTTAACAGTTTGAAATATTTGCAATTTGAATTAATTGCTATTTCAATAGTTGGACTATTGAAATGAGATGAAATTTAACTTAAATATTTTAATTTGCCTAGATTTCATCTCATTCTGACAAGTGTCAATCAGACTTAATGGCTTATAGGTTAGATGTTGAGCATCTTCCCTTTAAGCCATTAAGTCCGCCATTGGATTTCTTTAAACTTACAAGCTCTTTAACCCCTCCCTTTTGAGATAAATTTATTTAAATATTTAATTTTAATCCCTTTTTACTAGCTCTTGCCACTTGTCACTTAGGCTTAATGGCTTAATGGTTAGATGTTGAGCATCTTTTCTTTAAGCCATTAAGTCAACCCTAGGATTTTTTTGAACTTGCACACCTTTTAACTCCTTTGTTGAAATGAATTCAAATTAAAAAATCATTTAAATCTAAACATTTTACCAAATTGCACCAAGTGGCATGCTCTGATTGGTTCACAGGTCCACTTGGTGCCACATGTCAATCTCTGATTGGTGCCTCTGAACTGCACTAGATTGCACCACTTGGCACCTGCTTTATGCCATGTGGCATCCTCTGATTTTCTTGCTAGTCCACCAGATGCCATGTGTCTGAGGTGCCACGTGAACCAATGGCTTAATCATATCCTCCTTGCAAATTTCTCATTGAGCCATTAAGCCATCAGTTAATCTTGGCCACCTCGAGATTCATGCCCAAACATGCAGCCTATTAAGCCAACTCATCTGCCATGTCAGCCTTGCGGGTCCTGCCAAAATTTGGGTATTTCTTCCTCCGAGAATAGTTTTCAAGGCAAGTCCTAGGCTTATGCATGTGCGCCCATAGCCTCTTCCTTGCTCTTCAAATTACTATCTGTGGCTTGTTGTATTTAAACATCTATGTTTTCTACCCCACCGGCAATGTGGGACTAAACAATTTTGGTTTTTTAAAGCTTTGTGCATTTTTCTCCAAAATAATGGGGCCCACCGTGTACTTAACTATCCATCCAAGAGGCTCACCAAATGGCCCCTTGGTTATTTCTTCAAACCATAAAGTGAGTGCATTAATATAAATACTAAAAAAAGTCGCAGCCCCATGCATGTGGGATAAATCTCTGTGCAACTTTTTCAACTTATGAGAGTTTCCAGCAAGTACTGCTCATCTATGGCACCATTTCAATCCTGATAAAGACCTCCATTTTTCTTTATGGATTTGGGCGCCCCTTCCTATGGATTCCTTTTTTGCATTTTGTTCTTTAAAAACTTTAAAAAACTCCCTTCATTCTCTAGTTTCAGCATGTTGTTTGTTGGTTTTTTGCATATTTAAATGAAAACATTCTTTAAAAACTCCTCCATAGGGTTGGGCGCCCCTTGCCATGGATTCATTTTTGCATTTTATAATTTTAAAAACTTCAAATCCAACCTCCAATACTGGGCGCAACAAACTGTTGGCTGCTATTTTGATTTTAAATAAATACTTTAAAAAACACTTCTCCCTCTGCTACTGGGTTGCGCAGGCTTTGCATGGCTGCTCTGTTTTTCTTTAAAACATTAGACTCCTTCCTTTACATGGCTTGGTGCACCATGCACTTGCTTCTGGTTTTGTACTTTGAATAATAAAAAAAAAAACTCAAATCCTCTCCTCTTTTCATTTGGTGTGCACCACTTATTAGTTTGTTGATTTTAAGTTTTGCAAACTCCCTCCAGAAGTCTGCCCCCATTGCATTCTCATTTTGTTTAATGTTTTCTATTTTCTAAAAACATTCAAACTTCCTCCCTCATTTTCTTGGTGTTGGTTTCTTTGTGGTTTAGTCTGCAATGTCTTAAGTTTTTTAAATAAACTTTCCTTCATACTGTTGTCAATACTTGGCGCACCATGCTCTACATTGCTAATTTGTTGTTTAAAGTCTTTTACTTTAAACAAAATTCCTCCATATGGCTAGGAACCCTATTTCCATGGAAATAAATTTACCTTTTGGTTTTAAAAATTACAAAACCCTTTGCCTCACAATCCCAGCTCATGTAATGCAACTTGTTATTTTTAACAAACTTTCCAATTCCATGCCAGACTAGCCATGAGCGTCATGCGTTTAGAGTGCTGGTTCAAATGTTTTCCATTTTCATCCTTGAAAAAATGAATATGATCAACTGTGCAACTTAGAAAATAAAACCACTAAGCTTGCAATCACTTTAAAACCATTTTTAACAATTCTGCAAATTGAACTCGTTAATGGCGGGTAGCTCTCGGGTCGAGCCTTGAAAACTGACTGAATAACTTCACAAGAATGCACCATAAAAAAATTAGGTTAAATCCCAACATGTGAGAACACGTGTTAGAGGAAGTTGCACAAAAATATTTGAGCCAAAAGATATCACTAATCAAATATAGCCTTCTAAAACTTTCATTTTATCCGCACTGTTAATCTGCACAAATCACCTTAGAAACAAGCTTTGAAAACTTACCAATTGAAACTCCCAAGATCCAAAATCTTGGATAATGATTCACTCTCACATAATGAAAATGAATCCATTATTATCTTTCTCATAAGATCAAAAGGAAAATTATCATTAAAGACAAAAGTTAGCTTGTTAAAAACATTTTGGATCTGAAATAGTGAAACAAGCAGAAATTTGATTTGGAAACGGCTTAGGAAAGTGACCAAATGGATTGGTCAAGGTCCAAAAATATTCAGGGAAGTATAACTCCAAGTCTACAATGAAAAAAAAATTTCAATTATACTTGACCTTAAACTGGGTGCAAATTGGGAGACCTCCAAGAAGACTACTTGGAAAACTGCATTTCATCATTTGGCAAATTGATAGAAAATGCAAATGGAATGGGCTTAGAAAACTAACCAAAAGGACTTGTCATGACCTGGAGATGGAGACTCAAGAATTATTTGACCTCTGTAATACATTACGAAAGGAATTTTTTTAATTAGGTCATAAGGTCAAAATTTACAATTGGTCAAATAGGGTTACTCAGAATTCTAGGCAGAACAAAGAAACAAGATATCTCTGGAAGACCAACTTTAAGGGATCAAAAAACCTATCAAACAAGCTCAAAAAAACTTGGGATTTGAAATATAGGATCTCTGATATACATTCTCAACATTACCAAAATGGTGACCCATGAAAATCAATTAGAGGCAAGTTATTCAAATGCAAACTGGGCTCGTTACAACAAATTGACACTTGCGCAGAAATGCAGATTTGGACAAGTGCTCAAAACAAGACATCATGAAACAACTTAAAACTCAAAATTAACAACCTGGGATGTCTTCAAATGTCAAAAAAAAGGTGATGATTACTTGATATTCAACTCAATTAGAGGCAAGTTATTCAAATGCAAACTGGGCCCGTTACAACAAATTGACACTTAGGCAGAAATGCAGATTTGGACAAGTGCTCAAAACAAGACATCACGAAACAACTTAAAACTCAAAATTAACAACCTGGGATGTCTTCAAATGTCAAAAAAAATGTGATTATTACTTGATATGCATGGTATACATTCAAACTTATTTGGGAAAATAGGCACAAAAAGTGATCATAGGGCTTCAGAATGCAAAATTTTAAGATGGTACTTCAAAAACCCTTACTGCATTTTTCAGTCCCAACAGTGGCTCTGACTGTAGACGTGTGCCCCATGCGGGCATGTAGAGAAATTTTATAATCTCATGGTAGAAGTAGACCATTCACCAAATAAATCAAACTTTCTTGTCTCTTTCTCTCTCTTCTCCTTCCCAACTCAAAAACTAGGAACCCCTTTATTCAAAATAAAACACACCACACGACTGAAAGGGAAAGAAAGAAACTATACAAACATGAAGCTTATTTACAAAGGCTCAAAGCCCCAAAACTGAAATAAACTCTTACCTCTATCAAACATCTGATTTTCATCTCCAAAAATCCAAGGTAAACTGAAACTCATGCTTCCAAGTGTCTGATAAAAAACGCGGGTATTCATCTTCAGCACATCAAAAAAAAGACAATCAAAAAAGTCATCATCACTTGGAAAAGCAAAGTCACTAGATCGCTTGTCGTTGTGTGACATCAAAACATCACACTCTTGACTAGCACTAACTTTCTAAAAAAACAAACATTCCAACTCCATCATATAACTGGAAACATGCTGACTCACTTCATCACGTGCTTGGATATCAAAGAAAAAAATTTCGCATTCAACCTCATATGTACCATGCAAAGAATCAAGGGAAGCATGATGAACCATAACCTCTGATTTCATACTTAGTTCACCATGAGAAGCTTCATTCATTTTCAAACTGCAATAATTTTCAAGATCAACATTAGAGGAAGATTGATTAGAATGAAAGGAAGCTAAATCAGTCATTTCATCTTGGTTCCCATAGTTATTCTTTTCATAATCTAATATATCATTTAGATCAACTGAATTTTCAACCATGTCCTCATACAAAGGATTAGAAACTACATGGAAACCTTTCTCAAAATCTGAATAGCAAAGCATTGGTTGATTCACATCTACTTCTTCATCAAAGAGTGGGTTAGAAACTTTATTAAACCCACCATCAATTTCTAAATCACAACCATCATCAAGGATGGAAATTTCTAAATCAGCATCATTACGAGTTGAACAATCATCATTTCTATGAATTTGAGAAGAATAACAACAATAGCTATCATTTTCAAAAAGAAAATCCTCAATGATCTCATCAAAATAATCAGCTGTATGAAAAGGTGTTGGTGTTGGGACAGCATATGCACATCCATTTTCAAAATCTGAAAATTCTTTATCCTTTTTCTTCTACAAATTCCTCACAAATGCTCCCTTGGACATCCCTATTTAATAACATGGATTGAAAATAATCTTCCTTATTTGAAATAAGGACTGAAACTTTGTGGCTCATATCTTCTTGTGCAAGGAAATCACAACAGCAACTTTTGTCTGTTTCATAGTCATTCTCTTGGTGTTCAGTAAAGTCTTCCTTCAATTGAAATAGGAAGTCTACACTATTGTGCTAAATAGAAGAAAAATCTACAGACTAAAAGGAAAAATTATTTACTAAAGATTCATCTTTATCAATCTGATGTTCATCTAATTCATCATCAGCATAATAAGATTTAGTATCATCATCATAAGAACTAGATACAGCATCATCTACACTTTCAAGTTCAGATTTCTCAATTTCATTTATCCATCTTCTAACATGTTCAGATGCTTCTTCTCTAAGAGATGCTGACCAATCAAGCGATTCCGACACACAAAGTTCTAAAAATAATTGCACCCACTCTAATTCTGGAAAGTCAATATCCACTATAAGATTATCAAATGCACTAGAAAACCTTTGATAAAATGAATATGCTGACTCTTTTTTCCTTTCTCCTACCCTTTCTCTCAAAATCAACAGGGCTTTTTCTTGGATTCTTTGCTCTCTCAAAGCAATATCTCTATTATATTTCTCAAGCTCTAACTGATAAATCTTAGATATAGAAAAAATATATCGATCCATTGAAAATAGATTCTCCATCGGACCATTTAATTTAGAACACAACTTATTCTATGACATAACTTTTATCTAACTTTATGCAGTCATTTTCCTCACATAACCACAGCATATTTCTGATTTCAATAACTGAAAATTTCAACCCAGAAATATGAAAAAACTTTCAATCTCTTTCCCTTTTCTTAGTGACTTATTCACCTATGAAGGGACTTTTCCTTTTCATACGACAAGAGGATTACCTAGATGAAATTTGTAGCAGCTGCTCCTTTTGTTCCTTGACTAGAAACACTACAGATTTAGAGCCTCTTTCAAAGCTCCATCAGGTTCTTTTCTTGTAGAGTCGCCACCTCCTTGCAAAGGAAATTTCTCAAACGGCAAAAGTCATTTGCAAGTGTCTTTCAATTTTGGGAACCCATTCCAACTAGCAAAGTTACATAATATTTTTCTTCCTTTTGCTGTAGATAAAAACACACTGTACAGGATACCTTTCTCAAAGATTTGAAAAAAAATTTGAATTCTTCTTCTTGACACTCTTTCTCATAATCAAATTCTAGTATTGATTCATCGAAGCAAGGAAATAGACATCTTGAGCTTGTTGATCTTAAACTTCACATAACAACTGATATCAATTTTACACTGGCACAAAACAACTAGGATTTTCCAGATTTAACAGAGTCACCACCCACAACAAGTATGGGATTAAGATTCATAAATTGGTCCAGAAATGAAGTAACAAATGATTAGCTCCTATGATCTTTTAACCTTCACTTCTCCAACAGATTACAATTTATGAGGTATTTTGATTTGTAACTTTTAAAACCAGAGTTTCTAAATGAAACTTTTAACTCCTTAATGGAGTCACCATTTTGTTAGCATGTTTCCTTGTATCCTTCAACTCTAAAAGAGAATGTGCAAACTAGACTTGGGGATCTTCCTCCAGCAACACAAATCATCTGGTTCAACATATTTACAAAACAAATAAACTCAGAGAAAACAAGAAAAATGACCTGAATACTGCCTAGCAGCATAAATTTTCAACATCCTTGTTACAATGGAGAAGAAACTAGATATAGGAGAAAGAAAAAACAAAATCAGTCACCAACACATGTCTGCTCCTCAAAAATATATGCAACTGCTTCCCTCAAATGGTCTGCAAAATCATAATCTTTATTCTGAGACCTTTCTGGTGATATATAATACTCCATACTTTGGATAAAATTTTCCCTCAAAAACATCAATCAAACTTTGCCTTCCCGTGCAGATTTCCTTTAATAGTTTGAAATATTTGCAATTTGAATTTAATTGCTTTTTCAATAGTTGGACTATTGAAATGAGATGAAATTTAACTTAAATATTTCAATTTGCCTAGATTTCATCTCATTCTGCCAAGTGTCAATCAAACTTAATGGCTTATAGGTTAGATTTTGAGCATCTTCCCTTTAAGCCATTATGTCCACCATTGGATTTCTTTAAACTTGCAAGTTCTTTAACACCTCCCTTTTGAGATGAATTTATTTAAATATTTCATTTTAATCCCTTTTTTACCAACTCTTGCCACTTGTCACTCAGGCTTAATGGCTTAATGGTTAGATGTTGAGCATCTTCCCTTTAAGCCAGTATGTCAACCCTAGGATTTTTTTGAACTTGCACACCTTTTAAATCCTTTGTTAAAGTGAATTCAAATTCAAAAATCATTCAAATCTACACATTTTACCATATTGCACCAAGTGGCACCCTCTAATTGGTTCATAGGTCCACTTGGTGCCACATGTTAATCTCTGATTGCTGTCTCTAAACTACACTAGATTGCACCACTTGGCACCTACTCTGTGCCACATGGCATCCTCTGATTCGCTCCCTGGTCCACTGGGCACCATGTGTCTCAGGTGCCATATGCACCAATGGCTTAATCATATCCTCCTTGTAACTTTCTCATTAAGCAATTAAGTCATCCATTGATCTTGGCCACCTCGAGATTCATGCCCAAACCTGCAGCCTATTAAGCCAACTCATCTGCCATGTCAGCCTTGCGGGTACTGCCAAAATTTGGGTGTTTCTTCCTCCAGGCATAGTTTTTGAGGAAAGTCCTAGGCTTCTGCATGCGCACCCATAGCCTCTTCCTTGTTCTTCAAATTACTATCTGTGTCTTGTTGTATTTAAACATCTATGTTTTCTATCCCACCAGCAATGTGGGACTAAACAATTTTGGTTTTTTAAAGCTTTGTGCATTTTTCTCCAAAATAATGGGGCCCACCACACACTTAACTATCCAGCTAAGATGCCCACCAAATGGCCCCTTGGTTCTTTATTCAAACCATAAAGTGAGTGCATTAGTATATAAATACTAAGAAAAATCGCAGCTCCATTAATGTGGGATAAATCTCTGTGCAACTTTTTCAACTTATGAGAGTTTCTAGCAAGTATTGTTCATCTATGGCACCATTTCAATGCTGATAAAGACCTCCATTTTTCTCCATGGAGCTGGGCGCCCCTTCCTATGGATTCCTTTTTTGCAATTTGTTCTTAAAAACTTTAAAAAAAACCCCTTCATTCTCTGGTTTTGGCATGTTGTTTGTTGGTTTTTTGCATATTTAAATGAAAACTTTCTTTAAAAAATCCTCCATAGGGCTGGGCGCCCCTTGCCATGGATTCCTTTTTGCATTTTAGAATTTTAAAACCTTCAAATCCAACCTCCAATGTTGGGCGCAACAAACTGTTGGTTGCTATTTTGATTTTAAATAAATACTTTAAAAAAGACTTCTCCCTCTGCACTTTGCTTGGCTTATTTGTTTTTCTTTAAAACATTAGACTCCTTCCTTTACATGGCTGGGTGCACCATGCACTTGCTTCTAGTTTTGTACTTTGAATAATAAAAAAGAAACTCAAATCCTCTCCTCTTTTCATTTGGTGCGCACCACATATTAGTTTCCTAATTTTAATTTTTGCAAACTCTCTCCAAAAGTATACCCCCCCATTGCATTGTCATTTTGTTTAATGTTTTCTATTTTCTAAAAACATTCAAACTTCCTCCCTCATTTTCTGGGCGCTGGCTTCTTTATGGTTTAGTCTACAATGTCTTAATTTTTTTAAATACACTTTCCTTCATACTATTGTCAATACTTGGCACACCATGCTCTACATTGCTAATTTGTTGTTTAAAGTCTTTTACTTTAAAAAAAAGTCCTCCATATGGATGGGCACCCCATTTACATGGAAATAAATTTACCTTTTGGTTTTAAAAATTATAAAACCCTTTGCCTCACAATTCCAGCTCATGTAATGCAACTCATTGTTTTTAACAAACTTTCCAATTCCATGCTAGACTAGCTATGTGCGTCATGCATTTAGAGTGGTGGTTCAAATGTTTTCCATTTTCATCCTTGAAAAAATGAATATGATCAACTATGAAACTTAGAAAATAAAACCACTGAGCTTGCAATCACTTTAAAATTGTTTTTAACAATTCTGCAAATTGAACTCATTAATGGAGGGTAGCTCCCGGATCGAGCCTTGAAAGCTGATAGAATAGCTTCACAAGAATGTGCCATCAAAAAATTAGGTTCAATCCCAACATGTGAGAACATGTGCCAGAGGAAATTGCACAGAAATATTTGAGCCAAAAGATATCACTGATCAAATATAGCCTTCTAAAACTTTCATTTTATCCGCACTGTCAATCTGCACAAATCACCTTAGAAACAAGCTTTGAAAACTTACCAACTGAAACCCCCAAGATCCTAAATCTTGGATAATAATTCACTCTCAAATAATGAAAAGGAATCCATTATTATCTTTCTCAGAAGATCAAAATTCAAATTATCATTAAAGACCAAAGTCGGCTTGTTAAAAACATTCTAGATCTAAAACAGTGAAACAAGCATAAATTTGATTTGGAAACGGCTTAGGAAAGTGACCAAACGGATTGGTTAAGGTCCCAAAATATTTAGGGAAGTATACCTCCAAGTCTATAATGAAAAACAACTTTCAATTATACTTGAACTTAAATCGGGTGCAAACTCGGAGACCTCCAAGAAGGCTACTTGGAAAACTGCATTTCATCATTTGGCAAATTGATAGAAAATACAAACGGAATGGGCTTAGAAAAATGACCAAATGGACTTGTCGTGACCTAAAGATGGAGACTCAATAAGTATTTGACCTCTGTAATATATTACAAAAGGAATTTTTCCAATTAGGTCACAAGGTCAAAAGTTACAATTGGTCGAACAGGGCTACTCAAAATTCTAGGCAGAACAAAGAAACAAGATATCTCTGGAAGACCAACTTTAAGGGATCAGAAAACCTATCAAATGGACTCAAAATAACTTGGGATTTGAAATATAGGCTCTCTAATATACATTCTCAACATTCCCAAAATGGTGACCCATGAAACTCAATTAGACGCAAGTTATTCAAATGTAAACTAGGCCCATTACAGCAAATTGACACACAGAAATGCAGATTTGGACAAGTGCTCAAAACAAGACATCACAAAACAGCTTAAAACTCAAAATTAACAACCTGGGATGTCTTCAAATGTCAAAAACAATGTGATGAGTACTTAACATGCATGGTAGACATTCAAACTTATTTGGGCAAATAGGCACAAAAAGCGATCATAAGGCTTCAGATTGCAAAATTTTAAGATGGTACTTCAAAAACCCTTACTGCATTTTTAGTCCCAACACAACATATGCAAGGTTCGTAAACAATCCAAAAAGTATGTTCTGTAAACAGATTTTCATTAATGTCCTTAGCTTCATTTTGATTCTCTCAATATAAATATTGTCTCCCTCTTGGATATATTTCTCTCTGTAGCTTATCTCCCTCATTGTTTATTTCTCCCTCAAATAGTATATCTCCCTTACTGATTTCTCTTATGTATATCTCTTTCATAGTCATTTCTCAAGTATTTCTCCCTCTTTGACAACAATGTCAAATACATACATCTTGAACATGTAGATATTTGTGTTTTAGGTTTCTGAATTCTATGCTCCCTCAGTCATCTTGCTTATGACTTATCAACATATTTTTCTTTACACTTCACATCTTTAGGAAAATCCTAATGTGTGACCACCTTTTGCATCAATCTGTCAGATATTCTATGTAATATATTTGATGCAATAACTCTATATGATCTTAGTTAGCCTTAGATAGGGGAATCACCCCTAATTTGCCTCTTAGATACTCATGAGTGTCCTTAGGTAAAGCTTTAGTAAATATATCTGCCAACTATTGCTTTGTATGAACATACTCAAGTCTTGCTTCTTTGTCTTGTACCAGCTCTCTTAAGTAATGATACTTGATAGCAATATGCTTGGTCTTTGTATGCATCACGAGGTTCTTTGAAATGTTAATAGCACTAGTGTTATCACAAAAAATAACAATTGGGTCTATGTGATGATCATAATTTTTCATTAGTATACAAGGAAATAGATTTTTGACCATTAGTTACATAATCACCGAGTGATAGCATTCAGACAAGCGCAGGGGTCACCGAAATAGACAAGTGCAATGGTCACTAAAATAGATAAGTGTAATGGTCACTGAAAATGTCTTAACATAGTGAACACCAAAATCAATGAACACCAAATAATACTTTCACCAACAGGCATTTTATAGAGAAAACTGAGAGCACAGTTCATAGACATCATCAAGCACAAACTAGAGAGCATACCGAGCACCAGTGTCTCGAGAGACAGTTTTATTTCCAAGAAAATTGGATCTGAGATACACATCAGCTAAAGCACTTCAGTTTTAAAAATAGCTTTATGCTTAGCTGTAAAACCATTTCTTGAGGATCAAATAAAGCATAAGTAATAGTTTTAATCAATCTAACTGATTGTAAACATACAAACTAAGAGATCAAGGTCAAGTTGTAAACCTTTGATCATAGATTTTTTTCTTGTAAAGCGTAAAACATATTTAGGTCAAAACCTTTGTATATATAGATGTATAATCAATCATAACATGGTGATTGTAGCCACAGTAGACATCTATGGATCAAATAGAGAGTTTCATGCAGAAGGACACAAAAGAAAGAACTTAGTTATGAAGAACTAAGATTCAAAGCTTCCGAGCAGAACAGAGGTATTATCCATCACTATAGGTGATACATCCATTATGTGAACTTAAAGGATCTATAATCAGAAATTCAAGATTGCATACTATTAGGTCATAATTATTTTTGACTACTCTCTAAAAATTGCAGCAAATAGAAGAAATCCTTTAAGAAGGTGGACTTAATAGTCTTATCGTAAATCTCTTAACCGAGTGCACACTTAACAGTGTTGTTAAATATCTTAACCGAGTAGACCTAACAAATCTAAAATGTTACTCCTAACAAGGTAAGATCATCATAAGTGATCACACTTGTAGCCTCAACTGGCACCTTCCATTCTGCAGATAGTGAAGTTTTATGGGTTTCATCCCCACCATAGTTTTTACTTACGAACAGGGGTTTTTTGCATTACCAATTCTTGTGTCATGTGTAACTAAGTTTCATGAATGTTTCTATGAATGTTTACATGCAATTACATTTATGTTTTGATATTACATGCATAAGGTAGAAAAGCAATATGGTCGATAATGAAAGTAAAGATTACTAAAGGTTAAAGAGATAAAAGTTTTAAGGGTATTGATTCACCCCTCCCCTCTCAGTACACACCACTCCATTATTCCAACAATTGGTATCAGAGATAGATCTCTTATTTGGAAAAGTTTAAATCACTTGAGAGAAAAGATCATACAATGGAAAGGTATAAGCTTGATAAGAATATTGAGAATCAGAAGTTGGAGGTATAGATTTTCTTTGAGAACTACAAAGAAGCAAGAAACAAGCTTAAATAAGTATTGGTTGAGAGAAAATCCATGGCATCTTTCTACAATGAAATTGAATATCATGAACAAGAGATACCTGATTTGTTTGGGTCATCAGGATCTACATCTAACACATCTGAAGGAAGCATTACAAGTCTTAATGAAATCAATCAACATCTGACTGAACAAGTAAAGGTACTAAAAAATTGGTCAAGAGACACATATGGTAAGAATGATTGATGTTATGAATGATGCTAGACAATATGAACAAGAAAGAACATTAGCTATTGATGACATGAGAAAGATCACTGAAAAGCTACAAGAGAGAAAAAATGAAATACAGAGACTTACTGAACATCATCATGAGATCACCAATCAAATAGTTCTTATGAGTCATGAGGCCAACCGAGTGAACATAGAAATTAATGGGAAATTGGAAGCTATTGGTGAACTAAGAGAAGAAAATGAGAAACTGAAGCATGAAGTAAGGATTTAGCAACAGCATAATGATATGATTAAGAAAGCTGAAGAGAGTACTAAAAGAATGGATAATTTTATGAACGAACAAAGGAGACTCAACAAAAATACTAGTATAGGTATACCAAGCATGGAGAATCATCAAACCAAGATTATCAAAAAGATGTCTACACAAATCCAAGACCAAGGAAGAAGTCATGCAATCACTATGGAAAACTAGGCCACACATCAAATGTTTGCAGGAGCAAAGCTAAAGGTATTCCTAAATCCACTTCTACACTCATAGGTAAATGTTATAACTGTAACAAGCATGGACACAAAGCACATGAATGCAGATATAAGGTGAACAAACCAAAGAAGGAATCTTACATGGAAAAATATTTTTCTACCTGCAAAATACATGGCCACACATCTCATGAATGCAAGAAAAATAAAAAGAAAGTATGGGAACCTAAAGATCAAGAAAATGCTTATAAACTGAGAAGAGTCAGTAACTCATATGTTTGGGATTACAACACATGGGTAAATTGGATAGCATGTGGTAGATATGGACACATAGCTGCAAAATGCATGAGAAAATGGATACAAAGATCAAGGAACTAGACTAACTCTAGAATGGTGTGCTTACAATGTCATAAGGCTAGTCACCTAAGCAAGGACTGCAGAGACTTAGTGACAGATTCAAGCACTTTTTCTAATGGAAACACAATTGAAGATATCATGAGAATGAGAAATCAAATGTGGAGGAAAGCTTCAAACAAAGATGATGTTGTACTAAGCACCACAGTTGGTGACACCTCATCCAATGGATTAGGTGATTTCACCACCCCCACCTAAGCATACAAGTAAGTATGGAACTGCACTCTACAAATTTATATTTTACATCAGTTCCAATATTCATTGATAATATGCTAAATTAGCATGAATAGAGATGCATTATGGTATTATTTCTTATGATTTTGTGAATCCAATCTTGTTGGTCAATACATACCAAGCATCATCGGTGTACATATAAAAAACAACCAAGTTGTCAATATAAACTGAGCATCATCAGTAAACATATAAAAGACAATCAAGTCTTCACTACATACCAAGCACTGTCAATGAACATGTTAAAATTACAACTAAGTTTTAACTTACCCCAAGTGTTGTATACTCACCGAGGATGAAAGCTTTGGTATGATAATCGAGCATCTTTGCTTCATCAACCAAGTCATAGTTGAAGCATTAAATGCACCACTTAGGTTATTTTCTATAAATAGGACAACAAAGAGCTCATTCATTCACCAAGAAAAAAAGATAAAATAGCAGAGCGAAGACAAACGACCAAGAGTGACAAGATTGCAGATCGATTCACAGCAAATTCAAAGGCTACTCTGACATATTCCTAGCATCTAAAGCAAAGATCAAGTGATTATCTGGACTCACCAAGCTCACAGTTCATTTACGGAGAAAGCCCTAATTCATGAAAAATGGCAACCACATCACGAGTCTCAAAGATCAAGAACATAAAGGATAAGAAGATCAAGCTAATTAAGAACACAACCTATGAAGATCCCAACTATAAATTTTACCCTGAGGTTTCTTCACAACCCAATGATAAGGGAGGGTTCTCAAGTATACCTCCTAGGGTTTTGCTGGTTGAATATATCCACACATACATCCACTACAAGGTTGAAGAGATCAGAGATCTTGAGGTTGAAGAAGCTTACCAGAAGCTTTGCCAGGATGGAAACCTTAAAGATGAACATAAGCACATTGAGGTTAAAGGGTTAACCAATGCCCTAATGTTCCTAAAAGATTTTAAGACCGAGTGGATACGCATTGTACTTAGCTGGGTACATGAAAAAAATGTCGTTGGATTAACGAAAACCAATCACAAAGGATGTGATTCACGCTATGATAGGTTATCCAGTAACTGACAAGGCTAAAGCCTTAAATCATCCTTCTCACCCCGAGATTGAAAATTTAACTTGTGCAGTATGGGACGACAGAGGTGTTGGTACTCAAAAATACAAGGATTTTTTAGTGTTTTATTAGTGCTTTGCATTTTGACCCCCTATAAGTGATTTTGAGCATATTTTCCTAGATGAAATTATGAATTTTATCATGCATTTTAGGTTTTCATAACTCTTGATTTGACATATGAAGACATCCCAAGTTGTCAAATTTGAGTTTTGAGTTGTTTCGTGATGTCTTGATTTGAGCACTTGTCAAATTTTGCATTTGTCGCCTAAGTGTCAATTTGTTGTAACAGGCCTAGTTTGCATTAGAATATCTTGTTTCCTTTTATGTTTCATAGGTCACCACTTTGGGAATGTTTAATATGTATATAAGAGAGCCTATATTTCAAATCCTAAGTCATTTTGAATCCATTTGATAAGTTTCCAGATTCCCCAAAATTGGTCCTACAAAACTGTCATGTTTCTCTGTTTTGCCCAGAATGTAGAATTATGAAATAGCCTTCTTTGACCTTCTACAAGTTGTATCCAGTTGAATGCCCTGCATAATTAATTTTTCCCCTATGTTGCAAACATGAGATTTTACCTGTCTGAATAATTTTAGCCTTTGGCCAATCCGTTTGACGACTATGCCAACTTGATTCCAAATCCAATTTTTGTATATTTACTGAGTTTTAAATTCAGAAAGTTCTAAGGTGTTGACTTTGCATATTAGTGCCGATTGATCAGTTCATTTTCAGAATGAGTTACTTGATGATTCATATTCCATGTGTGAAGTTGAATCAAGTTCCAGAGGTTCATGTTCTAATGGTTCTTATTGATGACTTTATGAATTCAAATCTGAAGATAGTTTGTGCAGTTTTCCAGTGTTGAACATAATCGAATTTACAGAATGGTCATTTTGCATGAGTGATAACTTTTGGTCTGAATGTTTTTTTTAAGAACCGATTATGGGACCATTCTATTTTCATGTTAATGTACTACCTGAACTGGTGGTGAAGTCTCAGGACATGTTTTGGTAATCTTGCAATGGTCGATCTGAATGAGATTTATGTTGTTTCAACATTTGCATTGGCACTTGCACAGCATTCTGAAATGTCCAAGTTTGATCATTTGCACCTTGTACCTGAGGTTGAATCCAGCGAAGCCCTTTTTCATACATATTCATTTTTGGTGAATGAATCACTCTGTCAAGTGATGGTTCCTCATAAGTTAAATTAGTTTCTTTCCAATTTCCATTTCTGGCATTGTTTGCATAAGTTTATAAACTTTTGATTGCAGAATATAATGAAACTGCTCACTTTGAGTGGTATTATCTTTTGAACCTAATGTCTTAATGCAAATACCTTTGACATTTGTGTTCACATGTTGGAGAAGAGTATTTCTTCCAGTCCTCATACTTGGAAGGGGTCATTTAGTAAGTTTTTTAAAGCTCATTCTGGAGGTTAGTTGTCATCTATGTGATTAGTTTGCAGAATTGATAAGAAGTGATTGAAATGACCGCTAGTTTAATATCTTGGGATCCGACTGATTAGCACAAGTCTGCAAAGGTGTAAGATCAAATTCTATAATTTTTCCAATAACAATACTTTTGAAGATGTTTGATTGAAGAGGGAGATAGGCTTCAAAATATCTTCAGGAAAATGCATTTAAAAATACAGAGCAAATGAAATTGGCATATGTTTTAAAAGAAATTGAGATATGAATTTCTTTGTAACATCTCTAGTACATGATTCTATGGCCAATCAGGGGCATCCACAAAAACAAGATGGGGCATCTTGCACAGAATTTGAAGGAAGTTAAAATATTAATGCAAGAATTACATTCATAGCAAATGCAAATGAAAGAGACTTTGCTCAGGGTAAATGAAGGAAGAATGCAATGTCCATGCTAAAAAAGGAAGGAATTAAAACATTTCAAATGCATTTTGTAAAGGGAAATTACCAAAATTTTTGAATCATCTGGGGAGTTTATGTGGTGTTTTTGTTTAATATATAAAAATGCAATGCATTCCAAAGAAATGCCACACTGGAAAGGAGACCCTACGCTGAAAGGGGATGAGCATGGGCATTAAAACAATGCAAATGTTAGTAATAACTGAGAGGGAGGGTGAATCAGTGGCCTCAAAAATTAATCCTTAAATCAACCCTTAAAACTTATAACCACAAATTATGTCTCTAGTTATCTTTTGTCCTACAAGATGAATGCCTTGAAATACTTATATCAATTTTCTACTTGTCAGATTGCTTTGTAAATCTCTCTTCTATATGATTACCGATAAGCAGACAACTATTTACCGAAACATGGTAAATATGTAGAGTATACTGATAAATCTAGAATTGCATATGTGAAATTTAAAATAGTAAAGTAATAAAGCATTAACACATAACACATGGATTTTTAACGTGGAAACCCTGTTAGGGGAAAAACCACTAGGACCGGTACCCCAAATTTTCACTCTTCTAAAGTGAGCCATGTTAGGAGCCAACCTTGTTAAAGGTTACAAACACACTATTAGGTGTGACCTTGTTAGAGGATTTTAAAGATAGTTTGTCACCTAGTATCTGGCATCTAATGCTACCATCCTTGATCAAACACTCACTTGGCCCGTCAATAGGTATCATGCATATCCAATGCTACTAACATGATCAAACTTTATGATACTCCTTGGGATGTATCTTAGTTGTAGAAGACTTTTAAGTCCTACTCAATTAAGAGACTTGATGCTTCAATGGTTAAATTGAAACATTAATGATCTTTTCTTACATACAACTTAATTGCAGATTTTTAGATCTATTGTAAGTGCATTACCTCTCTGATCAATATAATCAATTCTATACCTTTTATCCACACTGGTATGCTCTATGATGTTGTCTCATTGTTTGTCGGTGTCTGCAGGATCTAGCTCTTTCTTCATCTTGTTTGATTAGGTCTAAATGAATACTTTCTTCTCCTTCAGAAACTCTTTAGAATCTTCCTTCTTTTCTCTTCACCCCACACACAACTTCATAATGAATTGGGTTTGTCTCTATATAGACATGATTTACCTTTTCTTTGTTTTCTTGATTCTTTGCATGATCCACAATTCTCACCAATTGGATTTAAAGAAAACTCCATTTTTATCTCAAACAGATCTTCTTGCCAACTAGACAAAGAAGCTTTAAATCAATTACTTATCTCCGGCTTTATTTGGATGATTAAAATAATGATAAGTATTAGTTGAGTCTATCTTTAGCTCTTGATAGCTAAGCATTTTGTCATTTTCTAAGATCTCTATTATGTCAGTCAACACTTCAGTTAGTCATCGGTGATAATTGACTGTTCCATTGGTGTGACTTCAGTTGCCATCAGGATCTCTGTCCTTGTCTTTTTTGTTGGTCAACACTAAAATTTTGTCTATTGGGTTACTCTATATTTTTCTCATTGGGAAACACTATGACTTTTCTCATCGGTAATGATGTGCATTAGCTCATTGGGTAACACTGTGACTTTTGTTCTTTTACTCTGACTATCAACGTGCACTCCATCGGTGTATAGACTCACTTAGTGAATACTTGACTTATATGCATTACTGATAGCATGGCCTTTGATTCATCGGTTCTTTGAAGTCTTTGGCAGTATTTTCATGACCATACAGATTATATCAAGTTGACATCAATGACAATACAATGCATTAACTAATTTAATGCCTTGCATGATCATCAACTTAACATCTTCAAACATTCAATCAGTTACATATCATCAATCTCTCCCTTTGGAATTGATGGAAACATACTACATTATCATACTATACTATTACTAATACAATATGAAATATATAGTTTCATCAAGCTTTCCTAATGTAACTATTACAAATGTCTAGCTATTGGTAAGCTCAATTATCTTTGATTTTATTCTTGCAAATTTCTTTCTGTCTACAATCCCTTCACTAGATAGATGTAGAATATTTCTTTCTCTGATGTGATGTGTTCTCTCCCTATGTCAAATTCTCTCCCTTTGATTGTTCTCATTTCTTTTGATGTCTCTTGTCATCAATTCTCTTCCTTTGTATATACTCTCCCTTTCTTGTTACATCTCTCCCTTTAGATACTTTGATGGTTATGATCTCTCCCTAAGATGATAATGGATATAATATCTCCCTTTATCAGTATGATAATGACATATCTCTCTCCCTTTGACAGAAATTCCAAACAAACATCTTTTCAAACAAATATTTGACAGTAATGTCAAATGGATCCTTTCTATCCATAATATATTCCTTGAATTTCCTAATCTATTGGTAGTAACTCTAGTGCTTGGAGTACATAAATACCTTGCTGTGTATAGATATATCTTTGAAGTCCATCCCTCTTCTTGCATCAACATGAATGATATTCTTATAATATGTAGGCTGATGCAGCCTTCTAGTCATCTTACTGACCAGTAGACAAGGGTTTGACCCCTAGTCTCTTTCTCAAGTATTCAAATGTATCCTTGGGTAGTGGCTTGGTGAAGATATCATCCAATTGTTTCTTTGATTGCACATACTCAAGTATCACCTCCTTTGATTGAACTTGCTCTCTTAAATAATGATACTTGATGGCAATATGCTTTATTTTAGCATGCATGATTGGATTCTTGGAAATGTTTATTACACTTGTATTATTACAATAGATAATTACTGGTTCAATAATTTTCATATACATACCTTCCAGTAACTATTTGATCCATACAATATTTGAGCAATTTGCAACACCAGCAATATACTTTGCTTCTGCAGTAGACTAGAGATGCATCCTTGTTTCTTTCTGATCCATGTGACAAGTCTATCACCCATAAAGAATGCTCATCTAGTTGTTCTCTTCCAGTCATCAATATTTTTAGCCCAATCAGCATCGGTAAAGACCTTAAGTTCAAATTTTCCTTCTCTTCAATACCATAAGTCATATTCCTCGGTATTCTTTAGATATCTTAGAATTATTTTCACAGCAGTCATATGGGATTCCCTAGGATTAGAAAATCTTGCAACTATTTCTACTACACATGCAATATCTGTTCTAGTATGTATAATATACATGAGTTTTCTAATCATTGATCTGTACAAAGTCTGATTTACCTCTGATGACTTTTCCTCCTTTCTCAGCTTACATCTAGTTGCCATCAGTGTTCCAACTAGTTTGGACTCTTCCATCTTGAATATTTTTAGTACTTCTTTGATGTATTTGGATTGTGTAATGAAAATACCTTCATCTTGTTGCTTGATTGCAGACCAAGAAAGAAATTGATCTCTCCAAACATAGACATCTCAAACTCTTTGCTCATTTCATTTGAAAATGATTTTCATAGCATATCATTGCCTCCAAATATGATGTCATCAACAAATATCTTAGCAATCAAAATGTTAGCATCAGTATCTTCCTTCAAATAAAGATTAATTTTTTCACTATTCCTTACAAATCCAATACTTATAAGAAAGGAATGAATTCTTTCATACTAGGCTTGGGGTTCTTTTTTCAATCCATACAGGGCTTTGTGTAGTCTACATACCATGTCCCTCTTGTCTGGATCAACAAACCCTTTTGGCTGTTCAATGTATACCTCTTCTTCAAGTATTCCATTTAGGAATGCAGACTTGACATCCATTTGATATTATTGGAGTTGATGAAAAATATCAACCCACAACTTGCAAGAATCACTTGCATGCAAACTTGTCACAGAAAGAGAAGAAAAAAAGCTATGGAGGCCAAAAATCAAAGATTGATGGAAGAAGAAACATATTGTGCAAAACAATGGAGAAAAACTCTTAATGCAATAACATCCTCAATTAATTAATAACCATCAAATTAAATAATTTACAAAGAGGGAATCCTTATAAAAGGATACCGAAACCCTAAATGGGAAACCCTAAAGGGAAAATCTAGGTCGCATAATAATAATTAATAAAAGAATTAAGTATTATATGCCTAAAGTTTAGCTTAAGTAAAAGAGAGATAATAAGTGACTTAATAATTAAATCACTATGATTTAATTAATAAGTGGAATCACTTTATTACTCTAACACCCCCCTTAAGATAAACTTAGGGAGAAGCTAAAAACCTAGAAACGGCTACTAAAAGCAGGAAAAATGGGTCCTGACAACACGGCCTGATGAGGTACCCAAGTACAAAATCTCTGTAAAGAGGAGAAATAGAGAAAACCACATGGGAAAAACCCTTCTCCAAAAAGAGATGAAGCCTAGTGAAGGACTGAAGAAGCCTCCAAACTAGAGAAAATCCTAGAAAATAGGAACATAGAAAGAACATGTAGAACACCTCTGAAGCATGAAGATGCAAACACTATCAAAAAATAACTACTGGAACCTCCACTGTAATAGAACATGATCAGGTAGAGAAGACTTTAAACAAAGCCTGCAGAGCTGATCGATGGAAGAATGCTTCCAAAATAGGAATGAAAGAAGAGTGTCCATATGGTAAATGATCCATCTGACCAAAATGCATAGGTACATAGATCACTCCATCAAATCAAGGAAGCATTAGAATCAACATGAGATACCCCCCATAATGCTGAACATGGAGAGGTCTGACAGGAACACTGAAATGCAATGCCAAAAACAACTACAAGAAGAAGAATCAGGAACACCAATAGTGTAGAAGAAGGTACAAGCACAGGATAAAGGGTGGTGTCAAAGTAGAAGAAATGATCTTCTAGACACACATCATGAGGCTAATGTCGTGGAAGGGACACTCACTTGACAAAAGTGGATGAGCACAAAAGGAAAAACATCATAACCCCCCATGGCACTTTATAACTAAGTGTGAGTACAAACAAGCACAAGGTGTACAAGATCCTAGATATGCAACTGTAGGCACTTTATTTCAGTATGTTTACAAAAGAAATCTACAAAAAAAGGTGTATACAATGTTCAGAGAAGGAAACGATCCCGGGACCTGAAACATCCAAGATATCTACCAGAATGCTATAAAGAAAAAAACTGAATACATAGATACTTGGAGTAGAATTTAGGTGTGAGACCAATAGAAGAAGAAAGAGGACAGAACCAGCTTTCTGACGCCATGCGAAAGTCAAAAAATGGAGTCCAGAAGAGCAAGATATGGCTCCTAGAGTGCAAACAAGATTGCTGACTTTGATAGGTGAAAAAACCTGTAAGATGGAAAATTCAAAAAATATATCCTCTAGAAAGACATCCATCTTGGAAAGAGCTTTCCGACGATATAAGGAAGTCAAAAATCGGCCTCCATTTGCTCCAGATATGAGCAAAAAACCACTGGGAGGTCAAAACAGAAGTGAACCTCATGAAACCTCAGCCAAAATTGGCGGAGCCCTACTAAACTGACAATTCCTCCAAAAAAAAAATTTGCCTCCAAATTTCCCACCAAAATAGCAGAAAAAAAAATTATTTTTTTAATGAAAAAAAAATAAAAAAACATTATGCTTTTTTTAAGAAAAAAAACACATGCCTTTTTTTTAATATAAAAAAAACACAAAATTTTTTTTTTTTTTTTTTTTTTTTAAATATTAAAAAATCTTGGAGCCTGTGGTTGCTGACATCAACGGCATAGAAACCAAGGCATATTTTTGCCTCAAAAAATGTGCCAAGGTCATGCAAGCAAAAAGAAGGCCCAGATTTCATCTATGTCCAACTAAGACGTGCCCTATATGAAAATAGGGTTTTGGGGGTATTCTGGACACAACCCAGATGTTAGTTTTTGCTCAAACTGCTCCAAACAAAAGATCCTCCCAAAAACCACTAAAATCTAAGACAAAAAATCTCAAAAACACAGATTTAAAGAACAAGGCCAAATCTCTCGTGAAGAGAATAGGGGCATGAAGATCTGGAGCTCTGATACCATATTGGTGTTGATGAAAACTATCAACCCACAACTCCCAAGAATCACTTGCATGCAAACCTGTCACTGAAAGAGAAGCAAAAAAGCTGTGGAGGCCAAAAATCACAAATTCATGGAAGAGGAAACATATTATGCAAAATAATGGAGAAAAACTCTTAATGCAATAACATCCTCAATTAATTAATAACCATCAAATTGAATAATTTACAAAGAGGGAATCCTTATAAAAGGATACCGAAACCCTAAAGGGAAAATCTAGGTCGCATAATAATAATTAAAAAAGAATTAATTATTATATTCCTAAAGTTTAGCTTAAGTAAAAGAGAGATAATAAGTGACTTAATAATTAAATCAATATGATTTAATTAATAAGTGGAATCACTTTATTACTCTAATAGATATACCTTGAATCCTTTATGTGCATCATAAGCAAGTAATATTCTTACTCCTTCTGGCCTAGCAACAGGTGCAAAGGTCTCTCCATAGTCAATCCCTTCTTCTTGTGCATTCCCCTTGCATACTAGTCTTGCTTTATTTCTGGTGACTTCTCCATTCTCATTCAGTTTATTCTTGAATATCCATTTTTTATCGATGAGATTCTTTTCATCTGGTCTCGGTACAAGTGTCCATGTCTTGTTTTTCTCTATCTTCTCAATCTCTTCATTCATATAACTTATCCATTCATTATTATCTAGTGTAACATTGACATATTTGGGCTCATAATCACAAATAAGACATCTTGTATTTAGAGACTTTCTTCTGGTTCTCATACCAGCCTTCTTGTCTCCAATGATCTAGTTCTATGGATGGTTCTTTCTGACATATCTTGCAATCACTTTGTGCATCATCTTGAGCAATATTCTAATCATTGGTATTTGCAGCCTAATGCTCGGGTGCAATGATCTTTTGCTCAGGAGCTCTACATTTTTGGTCAAGTAGAGTGTCAATTTTATCATTGTAATCAAACCTATTGTAGTCCTCTGGTTCTTTAGTGCTTTCCTTTTCATTCTTCTCTACAAATTCATCTATCTTTACATTTTCACTTTCAACAATTTTGTTAGAGGCCTTATTTAGACATTTATAAGCCTTGCTTTTGGTGGCACACCCTAAAAATATTCCTTCATCACTCTTGGAGTCAATTTTTCCATTTCTATCGTCTTTTAAGATATAACATTGACTACCAATAATTTTGAAATAACTCACATTGGATGTGTATCCATACCAAAGCTCATAAGGTGTCTTCTTGGTGTTTTTCTTTAATTGTACTCTGTTTAATGTGTAAACAGCAGTACTGAGAGCTTCTCTCCAGAAGATTTGGGTGATGCCTTTCTCTATCATTAGTTTCCTCTCATAATCAACTATGGATCTATTCCTTCTTTTAGAAATTCCATTTTGTTTTGGTGTTCTTGGTGTAGAGACCTGTCTTTTGATTCCATGCTCGTTACAAAAGTTAGTGAATTCATCTAAAATAAATTCCCCTCCTCTATCTGATCTTAAGCATTTCAATTATTTACCACTTTGTTTTTCAATCATTGCCTTATACCATTTAAACATCTTAAATTCTTCTGATTTATCTTTTAGAAACATGACTGTCATCATTCTAGAGTAATCATCAACAAAGAGAATAAAATATCTATCTCCATAATAACTCTTTGTCCTCATAGGTCCACATAAATTAGTATGGAATAATTCTAGAATGGTATCAGATGTATGGGTTTTTCTTTTGAAACTAGAATTTGTCATCTTACCTTTTTAACAATTCTTACACATGATATTGTCAGGCTTGGTCATCGTCGGTAAGCCTCTGACATTTCTCTTTTTGATAATCTTTATCATGCTGTCAAAGTTCACATGACACAATCTTTTGTGCCACAACCATATGTCTTCATTTCTAGCAATCAAACAAGTGGTGTCGATATCATTCAAATAGAATAAGTTACCTTTTTTCTTCTGGCTAGTAAATTAGATTTCCTGATTTATTGAAGATCTTTGCCTTCATATTTTCAAATGCTACTTTGTGACCTGAATTATTCAAATAAGAAACACTCAATAGATTATAATTCAATCCATTTACCCAATAAGCATTTTCACATTTTATCTGGTTATTCAACATTATGGTTCCTCTACCTTGAACTGGACAAGGTGTGTCATTACCCATTCTTACTGAACCACCTTTATAGTATTCAAAATTCTCAAAATTTTGCTTGTCACCGGTCATATGGTGAGTGTAGCCACTATCTATGATCTAGACATCATCATCTAAATCATCTTTTACTGCCACAAACACCATCTTGATGTCTTCTTCAGATTCACTGTCAGTATCATCATCGTTGCATTTTTCTAGGTAACTGGCCTTCTCTCCTTTGTCCTTGTAGTCTCAGGTATCTCTTCTTTCTGATTGTCGGTAGCTTCTATAATCACCTCTCATTACTTATGTCATATTTTCTTCTATTAAGACATCTTGTAGCAAAGTGTCCAATCTCTTTACAATTAAAACAAACAAGTGGTAATTTACCTTTGTATTTACCTTTGCCTCTCTGCATTCTTCTTTCCATGAGTGCTTCAATTTCATCAAGATCTTCTTCTTCACTTTCACTATCACTATCTTTTCTCATAGTGTGTTTATGACTTGATTTACTTATTCTTAAAGAATATTTGAATGTAGACTCTATGTTTGGTAAGACACTATTATCAAAGTTATTCATTTCAAATGAAATCATTCTTCTAATCAAACTGTCTAGAGTAATATTGTTATTTTCTACAGCTCTCATTTCTTGAATGGCAGATACTCTAATAGAATAAGTAGGAAATAAGGTTCTTAGAATTTTACTTACCACTATATCTTCTTCTAGTACTCCTCCAACTCCTCAGATAGCATTGACTACCTCTTTGATTCTTGTGATGTACTGTGCAATAATTTCACCTTCTTTCATTTTGAGATCATCAAACTTTCCTCTAAGGCTTTCTACCTTGGCTCTCAAAACATTCTTGTCACCACCATGTACAAGCATCAATTTGTCCCACACCTGCTTTGCAGTCTTGTAGGTTTTGACATCTTCAAACTTAGCATCGAAGAGTGAGGAAGCAAGCTCTATCATCATTCAGTTGTGCTCATGATTCTCTCTCATTTGTTCAACTATTGGTGCTCCTGTGGGAAATGCCTATTCAGTATCTAAGTATTGAGTAACATCATTTGCAATACCTGATAAGTAGAGTCTTATTCTTCTCTGCCATGAAGAAAAATTATCTTTGTTCAAGTTGGGCACATCTCATCTATTCATCTTGTGATCTTTAGCTTAGCTCTTGAAACCATCCTTCAAAGCACACAAGCTCTTATACCAATTGTTAGTAATAACTGAGAGGGGGGGTGAATCAGTGGCCTCAAAAATTAATCCTTAAATCAGCCCTTAAAACTTATAACCACAAATTGTGTCTCTAGTTATCTTCTATCCTACAAGATGAATGCCTTGAAATACTTATATCAATTTTCTACTTGTCGTATTTCTTTGAAAATATCTCTTCTGTATGATTACCGATAAGCAGTCAACTATTTACCGAAACACAGTAAATATGCAGAGTATACCGATAAATCCAGAATTGCATATGTGGAATGTAAAACAATAAAGTAATAAAGCATTAACACATAACACATGGATTTTTAACGTGGAAACCCTGTTAGGAGAAAAACCACTGAGACCGGTACCACAAATTTTCACTCTTCTGAAGTGAGCCCTGTTAGGAGCCAACCTTGTTAAAGGTTACAAACACATGGTTAGGTGTGACCTTATTAGAGGATTTAAAATATTGTTTTTCACCTAGTATCTGGCATCTAATGCTACCATCTTTGATCAAACACTCACTTGGTCTCTCAATAGGTATCGGGCATATCCAATGCTACTTTCATGATAAAAAAATTTGATACTCCTTGGGATGTATCTCAATTGTAAAAGAATTTTAAGTCCTCGATTAAGAGACTTGATTCTTCAATGGTTAAACTAAAACATTAATGATCTATTCATACATACAACCTAATTGCAGATTTTTAGATCTATTGTAAGAGCATTACCTCTCTGATCAATATAATCAATTCTATACCTTTTCTCCACACTGTTCTGCTCTGTGATGTTGTCTCACTATTTGTCGATGTCTACAAAATCTAGCTCTTTCTTCAGTGTGTTTGATCAGGTCTGAATGAAGACTTTCTTTTCCTTCAGAATCTCTTTAGCATCTTCCCTCTTTTCTCTTCACCCCACACACCACTTCGTAATGAATTGGGTTTGTCTCTATATAGACATGATTTATCTTTTCTTTGCTTTCTTTATTCTTGGCGTGATCCACAATTCTCGCCAGTTGGATTTAAAGAAAACTCCAGTTTTATCTCAAAGAGATCTTCTTTCCAACTGGACAAAGAAGATTTAAATCAATTACTTATCTTTGACTTTATCTGGATGATTAAAACAATGATAAGTATTAGTTGAGTCTATCTTTAGCTCTTGATAGCTAATCATTTTGTCATTTTCTGAACTCTCTGTTCTATCAGTCAACACTTCAGTTAGTCATCGGTGATAACTGACTATTCCGTTGGTAATGCTGTGTATTAGCTCGTAGGGTAACACTGTGACTTTTTTTGTTTTACTCTGACCGTCGATGTGCACTCTATCAGTGTATACAGTCACTTAGTGAATACTTGACTTATATGCATTATTGATAGCATAGCCTTTGATTCATTGGTTCTTTGAATTCTTTGGCAGTATTTCCATTACCATAAAGATTATATCAAGTTGACATCAATGAAAATACAATGCATTAACTATTTTAATGTCTTGCATGATCATCAACTTAACATCTTCAAACATTCAATCAGTTACATGTCATCGGAAAAAAAAAATGCAAAGTAATTGTTGAAGATCCCACGCGTAGCAAGGTGGAGCATTTTCACATATTTAATATAAATTACTGGTGTAAATACCACCAAACTTCTGCGCAACCAAAAAACATCAAAATAAAAACATAGAAAAGTTCCTGCACAACATGTTGAAGGAGGATTTTTGAACAAACTAAATAGCAATTTCCAGATGTTTAAATCTTGCGCAAGGGAGAGAGGAGGCAGCCAGTGTTGATTTGATGGAGAAAAACAATTTTAAAAAAAACATGCAATACAAATAAAGATGGAAGGCAGTTAAGATATTTTAAAGGGAGCCCCAAATGTTAAGCATGTTGCTACACAGCATTTGAAGATGGCTTTAAACATTTAAAAATATTAAAATTTGCAGATCAATCCCATTAGCTGCGCAGCATTTTGAGGATTATGGAAGATTTTCAAAAAATTTGTAAATAGTAAATCATGTACCCCACGCGCTATATGAGGAAGAGGCAATGTATTGTTTGAAGTCTATGCAACAACCAAACATTACGCGGCAATGAAGGAAGAGAAGTTTCTAAATAAAACAAAATAAGAAACAACAAATCCTTCTAGGGAGTCCACGCAGGGTAAGAGGGATTTGAAGTGTTTGATTCTTTTTTAAAACAATGCAAAACCAAAACCTTTGCCAGCGTGCCATGTGCAACATCATAAGGAAGAAGCTTAAAACATATTAATGCAAGTGTTAAAACTTTCAAAGTACAATGCAAAGAATTTGTAGGGGAGTGCGCTAGACAAAGAGGAAGGGAAATTGAAGTTTTTTTTTAAACAAATAGCAAACATAAACCATGGAGTGGTGTGCATGATATAAAAGGAAGGTTGTTTCAAAAGCATAACAGCAAAATCAAATGCATAGAGTATGGGGCGTGCAACATCTACAAGAGGCTTTAAAAGTTGGAAAAAATCACAAAGCACATATCCCACATTCACTGGGATTGGGAAGTTTCTAGTATTTATATACTAAAGCGCTTGCATAATGAAATGAATAAGAAGCCAAGAGGCTTATGGAAAGCCCCTTGGCTGGAGGACTTAATCAGATGGTGGGCCTCATATTTTAGTTGTGAAGTGCTGGTAAACTTTAAAACACTCAAAATGTTTAGTCCCACATTCAGCTCGAAAGGGAAATAATAGATGTTTATAAGGTAAAAGGCTTACAATTTAATATGAAGAAGCTGGAGGCTATACATGCACATGAGAACAGGTGATGTCTCGAAGTGCATGCTAGAGTGATGGAGGACAAAACACCAAATTTTGGCATGACACACAGAGATGATGTGGCAGGTGAATTGGTAGATTAGCTTGTAGATTTGGGCACGTATCCCGAGGAGATCAGCTCAGATGGCTAGGGCAAAGCCTCTATGGGAAATATGAAAGGTAGTTATCTTAGAGGAAACGCAATAGCACAACACATGGTGGGGGTGACAGTAGTGTGGTTGATGTGGTGATAAGGTGGCGGCCGCGCAGGAAGCATGAGATGGCAGGAATTCCAAGGCAGGAAAGATGGATGCCTATCGCAAAGCCTTGAAGATAAACATGCAAGGTGATTACCATAGAGGCAATGTGACACATGGTGCTCGGATAGGTGGCAGGCCCAGGATGAGGCAGGTGACATAATCACCCAGGTGGACCTGCAAACCAACTAGGAGGTGCCACATGTTGACTTCTAGTACAATCTAGAGGAAAAAGGAAAAATAAAAAGGATTAAAGTGCCCCTAAAGTGTGCAAAAATAAATGGAAGAATTTGAAATTAAAAATTCAAATATGCACGGGATTAAAAAATAAAAGTATTAAAATGAAATATAGGCATAATTCAATAGTCTAACTATTGAAAAGGTTTATAAAAGGAAATTTGAATATTTAAAATTGCCAAAAGGTATGCATGGGAGGAAAACTTTGATTAATGATTTCAGGGGGCATTTTTATCCAAAATATCAAGTATCATACATCACTGGAAAGGTCTCAGAATGTGGATTCTGATTCTTTGAACCTTTTGAGTCCAGATCATATCAATTTTTTGCAGTTTTCAATTGAAGTAGTTGCAGATATTTTTTGGGGACAGACAGGTGTCGATGACTGAGATTGTTTTCCCTTTCTCCTGTATCTATTTTTTTCTCCATTGTAACAAAGATGGTGAAATTTACAACTGTAATGCAGACTTGATACTTTATTTATTTTTTTCAAGCTTTGGTCTATTTGAATGTATCGAAGCAGAAAGATATTAATAACATACAGTGGAATCTCCTATTTTAGATCTATGATGTCTTTTTGTACTTCTATTTATGCTCTTGTATTTTTAGTTTGTAAGGCATTCTGAACATGTTGGTTACAAGGTAACTATGCAATTACTTGTGAGTTTCCTTCAAGGGAGGAGTCAATCTTGTGATTAATCCCAGAGGGCTAGGTATTAGTATGAGAATTTGATACATGGATGAGAGAATGAGAGGATAGTTTGTAAGGCACTCTACCTAGGATTGTATTTTTGTTCTTATTAATTGGTTTTCTATGGATTTGCATCTCATTGGACTCTTTTCCTGGGATTAGGCACTGGTCTAAATTCTGATAAGCAGTTCTCATCAACAATTTTAAATCAAATTAAATCTTTACTTTTCTATTTCTAAGAGTGTTGATGTTTGATTGTATTTAAAGGATACGGTTCATTTTGCTAATTTCTTGAAGAGTGAATCATAAGGTTAGCCTTCCTAAGTCTAGGGAATTTAAAAAGAAGAAGGATGAATGTCCTTAATCCACTGTAGGGTTTACTGTTAAGCAGTGAGTCTGAAGATAGGTACACCCTCCTAGGTCTATTGAGCCTGAAGTGAAGAAGGATAATATCCTTGTTAATTAGCCTTTTCCCTGTATAAATCTGAATTGGGAATCTAAGAGTCAGGCTTGAATAGATATATATTGATTCAACAAGAAAAAGAGCTAAAAAAATGGTGACTCTACTAGGGAAGCCATTGAAGTCATAGAGTCATGTTCTACAAAGAAAATTTCCTCTTTTTTTTGTGAAGTGAGTCAAGTTTTCTGTCTGTCAGTGCAAAATGTCTCAAAATCCAAAGTTCTTGAAGAAATACCTATACAATCTCACATGTGGTGAGTGGCGACTCTGAATTCTCTGATTTGCACCAGTGTGCATGTTAGAAAAAGACTACTAAGATGCTGGACTTGCAGAGATAGAGGCAGCAGATTTTTGGGCTCTTATAACTAAAAATTTAATCAAGAGAGGAATTCATATGAGGACCTATCATAAAGGGATGTATGTAAGTTGTTGATTTGAAGAAGGTTAGAGTTGGGAAAGAGATCTCAACTAACAATTGTTTCCTCTACAAAGAGGTGGCGGCTCTACTAAGTTTTTGAAGGTGATTTGGAGGTGACTTCAAATCAAATAGTTCATAGTAGCTTCATCGTATTTTAGGTACTCTATTTTTCATTGGATAGTTGTTAATCCATGAAAATTAGTTGTCAAAATTTTGAACCCTATTAGGTGATATCAGCACTAGTTGAAAGGGAAAAGTGTTGCAATGTTATTTGTAGACTATGTTGTTGTTAGCTTCAACTTTCATGTTTGAGTATAGTACGCAAATTGTTTGAAAAGTTTGATCAAGTTCTTTATGATCAAATTGAAAATTCTATGAAGGCGTGTGGGAATTTACATTGATTATTTCCATCCTTGTGTGTGTTTGAGTGTAACCATGTCTAATAAGATATTACAACAGTATAGTAGACAAAGCTAAAACATTAAGTTGTATCCAGCTCTAAATTTTGAAGGTATCTGTGGTTACCCAAATTCTTTTCCATCCGAAATCAGAGAAAAATTGCCAAGATTCAGTAGTGGGAAATAGGAAAATGCTGAAAAGCATTGTAGAAAATTCATGGACTTGATGGAGGATTTTGATATTGAATATGATGGTAGCATTATGAGGTTGTTTATTCAGTCCTTGGTAGATGATGCAAGGTATTGGTTCTCTTTTCTACCAGAGTTCTCTATCTCTTCATGGGAAGAGTTAAGATCATCTTTTATTGAGCACTTTGGTGAAAAATTTAATCTGGTTGCACTGATAAAGACTTTCATGGAAATAAAAATAAAGAATGGTGAGTTGGTTCCTCCTTTCAATTTCATATTTGCAAAAGTTTTGGGTCAAATCCCAATGGAGTTAAGACCAAATGATGTTGTATGTTTGGTTGTTTATTTAGGGGCATTTGATAAAAAGATGAGCTACTTGCTAAGGGATAAAAAGCCTAAAACCCTGCATCATGTTTTTATGACAGCAATAGATATTGAGAATAATATAAAATATGGAATCATCCCAAGGGGTTTTCCATCGACTAGAAATCATTTCCATGATGTGTCAAGTGCACTAGATAGGTGTGGATCAAGAAACAAAGATAAATGTCAAGATGTCTTCATGCCTGTTGATTTTACTAACCATGTTTCAAATTATGTCTCAACACAAAATGTGAGTGGAGAATGTATTCAACAAGTAGTAGTTGCTCCTCATATTGATGTGAGTATGGTTAGTAAAGAAATTTTCAATGTTGTTAAGGCAGAGATAGATTCATACACCAGTTACACACCTAAGAAATTGGAAACTAGTTTTTCCAGTTTTGGGGCTGCAGAGATAATTTATTTCTAGTCAAATGTGGAAACTAATGAGGGGGCGGGTGTTTTATCAAATGATGATTTTGAAGCCCCAAGCGAAGGAAGTTTATCAAACTTTGCTGATGTTGAATCTAGTTATGAGAGTAATGTTGAATATAATTATGCTATTGAATATGATGACTGTTATGCTGATGATGAAATCAATGAATATCAAGACATTGAAAACAAATCTATAGTTGATGATGCTTCATTTCAGTCTGTGGGTTTTTCTTCTTTTCAACACCATAATGCAGATTTCTTATCTTAGTTTGAAGAAGATTTTTGTGAACAAAAAAGCAATGACTATGATGGAGATGAAAGTTGTTGTGAGCATTCCTTTGCACAAAAGGATATCAGCCAAGAAATTTCAATCCTTGATCCCAATGAAGAATTGGTTGAGGAAGAGGATTCATGGAACCACAATGGCCTTGATTTTTGTGAAGATAAAGAAATGGTTTATATGCAGCCTTGTGAAAAGGAAGAAGACTCGTCATGTGTTGGAGATGACTATGAAGATGTTGATTTGTATAAAACAGAGATAAATTCTTTTGCTTCAAATGACAATGATGATAACATGAATTTTTCAATTTGTATGCTTGCATATTGTGACTTGTCATGTGAAGATATTGATCCTAAAAACCATGAGAATGAATGCGAAGTTGTTGTTGGTGGTTCAATGTTAGATTTGTATGAACCAACTTATGAAAGTTTTCAGCAAAGTATTTCCGATGATATAGAGACTAAGTCTGATTTTTCCTTTGAACCAGAAATGGATGTCAGCTTATTTGACATGGACATTGATGTTTATGATATTGTCAATGGCACGAAATCAATGTTTGGCCAAGATGAAGTTATTAATGCTGATAATGACTCTTATAACAACGATCTACATCAAGAAGATGTGTGCCAAAATGAGAACATATGCAATGAACTGCATGCTGATTTATCGAAACCACATTTTGAAATGTTTTACATAGAGCTGAAAGTATATTCAGATTTTACATCAGATCATTTGTTTCAGCCAGAGGTATGTTTGTTCTTGCAAGAGGGGGATGTAGAAAATGTTGAGGCACTATTTTTTAAATATGTTGAAATGAATCACCAAGGGCATGTCAGTTATCAGACAAAAATTGAGTCTTTTCTTTTTTCAATTCAGTATGCTGATGTTTTTCAAGATAAACTAAATCTGAATCCACAAGTTACAGTTCATGGTGATTCATTTAAGTATTTGTGTAGTATGCATGTGGTTAAAGGTGAGAACTTTTTCTTTGATGTCAAAGTACTCACTGAAGTAATTCATTATGATGCTGGTTGTGAAGTTGAGCTAGAGTATTTCAAATTTCCTATGCAATTGGTTGAGGATTTAGTTATGCATGAAGAGGGTGTTTTATATTATGTTTCTTTTCAGCAAGATAATTATATTGAGGGATGTGGCATTTTGTTGTCATACAATGACCAGCATTCACAGTGGTTTGGTGATTGGATGTTGCCAGTTGATGGTGACTATGCTGGTTATATTTTATATGATATGTTGAAAAGTTGTAGTTGTATGTTTGATCAAGTGAATGGAAGTAATGATTTCAGTTTACCTCTGATGCATGGAGATGAAAATCAGATTTTTGATAGGAGTAAGTGTTAGTTTTGGTTGTGAAAGGGTTTGAGGCCTTTTTTGGATAATTTGTATATATTTTATAGTTGTTTTCCTTTCATTCATGTGGTGTGTTCCTTTTCAATAAAAGGTTCCATGTTTTTGAAAGAGAGAAGAGATTAAAGATTAAAGGAGAAATAGAAGAGAAAGGTTTGATTTGAATTTTGAATGGTCTGCTTCTACCATGAGATTCTAAAATTTCTCTGCATTCCCACATGGTGCACGTTTCCATAGTCAGAGCCACTGTTGGTACTCAAAAATACAAGAAGGATTTTTGAGTGTTTTGTTAGTGCTTTGCATTTTGACCCCCTATAAGTGCTTTTTGAGCCTATTTGTCTAGATGAAATTCTGAATTTTATCATGCATGTCAGGTGTTAATCACTCTTTTTTTGACATATAAAGACATCCCAAGTTGTCAGATTCAAGTTTTGAGTTGTTTCGTGATGTCTTGATTTGAGCACTTGTCAAATTCTGCATTTGTTGCGTAAGTGTCAATTTGTTGTAACAGGCCTAGTTTGCGTTAGAATATCTTGCATCTTTTTATGTTTCACAGGTCACCACTTTGGGAATTTTTAACATGTATATAAAAGAGACTATATTTCAAATCCTAATTCATTTTGAATCCATTTGATAAGTTTTTGGATTCCCCAAAATTGGTCCTGCAAAACTGTCCTATTTCTCTATTTTGCCCAGAATGCAGAATTATGAAATAGCTTACTTTGACCTTCTGCAAGTTGTATACGGTTTAATTCCATGCATAATTTATTTTTACCCTATGTTGAAAACATGAGAGTGTACCTATCTGAATAATTTTAGCCTTTGGCCAATCTGTTTGTCGACTTTTCCAACTTGATTCCAAATCCAATTTCTCCATATTTACTGAGGTTTAAATTTAGAAAGTTGTAAGGTGCTGACTTTGCATATTAGTGCAGATTGATCAATTTATTTTTAGAATGAGTTACTTGATGATTCATATTCCATGTGTGAAGGTGAATCAAGTTCTAGAGGTTCAAGTTCTGATGGTTCTTCTTGATGGCTTTATGAATTCAAATCTGAAGACAGTTTGTGCAGTTTGCCAATGTTGAACATAACCGAATTTATAGAATGGTCATTTTGCAAGAATGATAACATTTGGTCTGAATGTTGTTTTCAAGAAAAGATTTTGGGACCATTCTATCTGCATGTTAATGTACTACCTGAACCGGTGGTGAAGTCTCAGGACATGTTTTGGTAATCTTGCAATGGTCGATCTGAATGAGATTTATGTTGTTTCAACATTTGCACTTGCACAGTATTATGAAATGTCCAAGTTTGATCAGTCACACCTTGTACCCAAGGTTGAATCTAGAGAAACCCTTTTTCATACATATTCATTTTTGGTGAATGAATCACTCTACCAAGTGATGGTTCCTCATAAGTTAAATTAGTTTCTTTCCAATTTCCATTTCTGGCATTGTTTGCATAAGTTTGAAAACTTCTGATTGTATAATATAATGAAATTGCTCACTTTGAGTGGTATTATTTTTTGACCCTAATCTCTTCATGCAAATCCCTTTGATTCCTATGTTCACATGCTGGAGAAGAGTATGTCTTCCAGTCCTCATACTTGCAAGGGGTCATTTAGTAAGTTTTTTAAAGCTCATTCTGGAGGTCAGTTGCCAATATGTGATCAATTTGCAGAATTGATAAGAAGTGATCAAAATGACCATCAATTTAATATCTTGGGATCCGAGTGATCATCAAAAGTATGCAAAGGTGTAAGATCAAATTCTATAATTTTTCCAATAACAATACTTTTGAAGATGGTTGATTGAAGAGGGAGATAGGCTTCAAAACATCTTCAGGAAAATGCATTTAAAAGTACGGAGCAAAAAAAATTTGCATATTTTTTAAAAGGAATTGAGATATGAATTTCTTTGTGACATCTCCAATACATGATTTTGTGGCCAAACAGGGGCATCCACAAAAAAAAGAGGGGGCATCTTGCACAGAATTTGAAGGAAGTTAAAATATTAATGCAAGCATTACATTCATAGCAAATACAAATGAAAGAGACTTTTCTCATGGTAAATGAAGGAAGAATGCAATGTCCGCACTAAACAAGGAAGGAATTAAAACATTGCAAATGAATTTTGTAAAGGGACATTTCCAGAATTTGTGCAGCATTTGGGGAGTTTATGTGGTGTTTTTGTTTAAAATATAAACATCCAATGCATTCCAAAGAAATGTCACATTGGAAAGGAGACCCTGCGCTGAAAGGGGATGAGCATGGGCATTAAAACAATGCAAAAACAAATGCAAAGTAATTTTTGAAGATCCCACGCGTAGCAAGGTGGAGCATTTTCACATATTTAATACAACTTGCTAGTGTAAATACCTCCAAAAGTTGGCAAAGCCAAAAAACATCAAAAGCAAAATATAGCAAAGTTCTTGTGTAGCATGCTGAAGGAGGAGTTTTGAACAAACTAAATAGCAATTTCCATATGTTTAAAACTTGCGCAGGGGATAGAGGAGGCAGTCAGCACTGATTTGATGGAGGCAAACAATTTTTAAAAAAACATGCAATACAAATCAAGATGGAAGGCAGTTAAGAAATTTTAAAGGGAGCCCCAAATGTTAAGCATGCTACTACGCAGCATTTGAAGATGGCTTTAAACATTTAAAAACATTAAAAATTGCAGATCAATCCCATTAGCTATGCATCATTTTGGGTTATGGAAGATTTGAAGATTTTCAAAAACTTTTTAAATAGTAAAGCATGTACCCCACGCGCTATAAGAGGAGGCAGTGTATGTTTTGAAATCTATGTAGCAACCAAACATTATGCCTTACGCAGCAATGAAGGAAGACAAGTTTCTTAATAAAAAAAAACACGAAACAACAAATCCTTCCAAGGAGTCCGTGCAAGGTAAGAGGGATTTGAAGTGTTTTATTATTTTTTAAAACAATGCAAAACCAAAACGTTTTCTAGCATACCCTACGCAACATCATAAGGAAGAAGCTTAAAACATATTAATGCAAGTGTTAAAACTTTCAAAGTGCAATGCAAAGCATTTGTAGGGAAGTGCGTTGGACAAAGAGGAAGGGAAATTGAAGTTTTTTTTTTAAACAAATAGAAAACACAAACCATAGAGTGGTGTGCATGATATAAAGGAAGGTTGTTTCAAAATCATAACAACAAAATCAAATGCATAGAGTATGGGGCGTGCAGCATCTACAGGAGGCTTTAAAAGTTGGAAAAAAGCACAGAGCATATATCCCACATTCACTAGGATGGGGAAGTTTCTAGTATCTATATACTAAAGCGCTTGCATAATGAAATGAATAAGAAGCCAAGAGGTTTATGGTGGGCCCCTTGGATAGAGCACTTAATGAGATGGCAGACCTCATATTTTAGTTGTGAAATGCTCGTAAACTTTAAAACACTCAAAATGTTTAGTCCCACATTCAGCAGGAAAGGGAAATAATAGATGTTTATAAGGTAAAAGGCTTACAATGCAGTATGACGAAGAAGCTGGAGGCTATGCACGTGCGTGAGTGCAGGTGGTGCCTCAAAGTGCATTTCAGAGTGACGAAGGAAAAAACACCAAATTTTGGCATGACCCATAGAGATGACGTGGCAAGTGAGTTGGCGGATTGGATTGCAGATTGGGTACACATCCCAAGGAGATCAGATTGGACAGCTCGTGCAAAGCCTCTATGGGAAAGATGCAAGGTAGTTATCTTAGAGGTAACGCAAAAGCACGACATGTGGGGGCGACTACAGTGCAGTCGACATGGCGATGAGGTGGAGGTCGCAAAGGAAGCATCTAAGATGGCACAAATCTCAAGGCAGGCAAGATGGATGGCTGTCACAAAGCCTTGAAGATAAAAATGCAAGGAGGTTACCATATAGGCAACATGACACGTGGCGCTCAGACAGGTGGCGGGCCCAGGATGAGGGAAGTGACATAATCGCCCAGGTGGACCTGTGAACCAATTAGGAGGCACCATGTGTTGAGTTCTGGTGCAATCTAGATGAAAAATCATAAATCAAAAGGATTAAAGTGCCCCTAAAGTGTGCAGAAATAAATGGAAGAATTTGAAATTAAAAATTCAAAGATGCACGGGATTAAAAAATGCAAATATTAAAATGAAATATAGGCATAATTAAATAGTCTAACTATTGAAAAGGTTTATAAAGGGAAACTTAAATATTTCAAATTGTCAAAAGGTATGCACGGGAGGAAAACTTTGATTAATGATTTCAGGGGGCATTTTTATCCAAAATATCAAGTATCATCTATCACCAGAAAGGTCTCGGAATGAGGATTCTGATTCTATGAACCTTATGAGTCTATATCATATTAGATTTTCACAGTTTCCGATTGAAGCAGTTGCAGATATTTTTTGGGGACAGACAGGTGTCGATGACTGAGATTGATTTCCCTTTCTCCTATATCTGGTTTTTTCTCCATTGTAACAAAGATGGTGAAATTTACAACTGCAATGCAGACTTGATACTTTGTTTAGTTTTTTCAAGCTTTGGTCTATCTGAATGTATAGAAGCATAAATATATTAATAACATATAGTGGAATCTCTTGTTTCAGATCTATGATGTCTTTTTGTACTTTTGTTTATGCTCTTGTATGTTTAGTTTGTAAGGCATTATGAACATGTTGGTTACAAGGTAACTATGCAATTACTTGTGAGTTTCCTTCAAGGGAGGATTTAGTCTTGTGAGTAATCCCAGAGGACTAGGTATTAGTATGAGAATTTGATACATGGATGTGAGAATGAGAGGATAGTTTGTAAGGCACTCTATCTAGGATTGTATTTGTGTTCTTATTAATTGTTTTTCTATGGATTTTCATGTCATTGGAATCTTTTCCCGGAATTAGGCACTATTCTAAATTCTGATAAGCAGTTCTCATCAACAATTTTAAATCAAATTAAATATTAATTTTCTATTTCTGAGAGCGTCCATGTTTGATTGTATTTAAAGGATACAATTCATTTTGATGATTCCTTGAAGAGTGAATCATAAGGTTAGCCTTCCTAAGTCTAGGGACTTTAAAAAGAAGGATAAATGTTCTTAATCCACTGTAGGGTTTACTATTAAGCAGTGAGTCTGAAGATAGGTACACCCACCTAGGTCTGTGGAGCCCGAAGTGAAGAAGGAAAATATCCTTGTTAATTAGCATTTTCCCTATATGAATCTGAATTGGGAATCTAAGATTCAGGCTTGAATAGCTATATATTGATTCAATAAGAAAAAGAGATAACAAGAGGTTTGAAATTTAATTTAATCACCGACCTAGAGATGAAGTTTGGTGCATGTGTGGTTGGGTACAAGGTATTCCAAGTTATCTAAATGAACAACATAGAATGTGTAGTAGTTGACACTTCCTATAATATTATGAAGAAGGGACTTCAATTGGACTTATCTAAGCTATTATTAAAGCAACTAGAGGAGAATATGAGAACTATTAGATCAGCTAGATCTAATTCATGTAAGTTCAGATCACTGCTTATGTGCATATTCTTCTACTTTCAAAATTTCTTCCCATCTATCAATAATGTCAATTGGGACACAACCTAACCAATAAATACATAGATTAGTTAACTGATTTAGTCACTAGGGGATAATTTCACATCTATCATGGATGCATACTTCACCATTTTCAAGGATAGAATGTAGAAAAGAATGACAATACCTGCACAACTAGTGTAACAATACAAATATGACATATGTTTCATAGTGGATACCGACACCACTCTAATCAAACTAGTTGTACTAAGAATAGCATGGTTACCACCAATCAACTATGAGATCAACATTGATCAAGCCACAAATGCTATTGAAGCCCTTATAAATGAAGCAGTGAATAAATCATTGAGCAGATTTGGAATGTATGAGGAAGCCAAGTCTAGAATCAAAACTGGCTTAGTAGTAAAGAAAATAGATGGGAAGAAAACAAAGATGGTGAAAACACTTAAGAATAAAGTGTCAGTAAATGATGAAGAATCAGAACAAGATGTCACCGAGGGATAGTCACCCATCAGTGAAGGTAAAGAGATAACATACTCTGAGTCTACTGAATTAGATGCACCACCTACCAAGAAAGCCAAGGTTACAAATGTAACAGTTGCATCAAGAACAAGGAGTAATACTAAAAAATAAGTAGACTCATCATCGGTAAAGAAAGGTACTGTGAGGACTTATCAGAAAATAAATTCTCAAACTGGGCAATCAACACCAAGACAAAGAAGGAAATACATAAGAGGAAAAGAGGACAAGGATGACACTAAATAGGATGAGAGAGAACAAGGACTCCAAACTGAAAAGCTCAAAGTTCCTAAAACAAGTGATGAAGTTGCAGAGTCAATCATTAAGACCAGGAGCATATAACATCACAAGATTAGACAATGGCTAACTTTGTCTCCTGGAGATCAAAATAAGATAGAAGAAGTCATAATTAAGGTAATGGTTGCATACAAGTATGTACCAATACAATTCAACAAGAATATGCCACAAGAGCTTAATGGAAAAATATCAGCAAGATGGACATATGTCTTGCACACAAAAAAATAGATAAGGGAAAGATCCCTAGTTACACTCATGCCACCTAAGTCAACAGTTGAAGAAATTGATTCAACAATGAAGGAGCATGCAAAGAAATTTTCAGCAAAGATGAGAGCATAGAAAGTACTAGAGGGAAGATTAGAAGACCTTGACAAAGAAAGTAATGAGATTTGGAATGCAATATTCAATGCCCCAAGCACATACTGGCTCTTACTAAGACATCTCACTATGAAGAAAAGGAGGCCACACCAAGCCCAGAGCATATCCTCATTAATGACATCGAGGATATCAATCCAGTTGATTTGACAACAGAGGAAAGTAAGGCCATGGATGATGTACCTTAAATATTACAATCATTAGGGGATACAATAGAGATCACCATAAAACATATAACTAATATTGATTCTAATGGTGATCCCAAGAATTATGAATATATAAATGATGTCACCAAGCCAACAAAGGAAAAGGATACAACAGATGTTGCACAGGTAAATGTACTAGATCACATGCCTTTATTGATACAACCTATCAATATAATTATTGAAGAAAAGGAAAAGACACCTGAGCCTGATGGAAACATACTAGAGGATAAAGGTGGTAACCATGGGGAGAAAAAGGATACAAATGAGGAGAAAAAATATGCAAGTGGAGAGGAGAAACTGAGTGATTCCACTAACAAGAACACAGAAGAAAAAAAAGTTGTAGATAAAGATAAGGTTGATGTAGAGATGTCTACTACCAACCAACAGGTTAATACCAAGCAACATACCAAAGGCGCCACACCTCCTACACAATCACCCAAATCAAAAGAGATAGAAAAGGAACTCGCTATAGTTCTACATTCCCCTACTTCTAGTACTATTTCAAAGAAGAAGAAGAAAAGAAAAGCATCGGTCACACTTGAATAAATCATTAACATACCTGACTATGATCCAAGGATACTAGATTGTGAGTCACTAACCAAATATGGAAAACTTTGCAAGAGAAAGGCAATACAGGACAAGCTCAAAAAGGAGCACAAAAATTCACAAGTCCTTAACAATACAAAGGAAATATTATTGCAAATAGTTTGAAAAAAGTACCTGACACTCAAATGGGTCAAAATAAACTAGTACTTGATCAATTAGTAGTTATCACCAAGGCCATTACATCACATAATATGGAATTTAAAAAGGTGATTGAAGAACATGTAGAAGAAAAGTGTCAATACAAGATCACAGAGAAGATCAACCAAGAAGTGGAAGAAAACAAGGTAAAACTTTCTGAGCTAGTTACTACATTGGAACCAATTCTATCAGAGGTAGTCAACTTAGTTCAAAATTTGTGCACACTAGAGAATTTCACTACCAAGCATAGTGAAAAGATAGATAAAATAGATGAAGATCTTAAAGCTAGTGCACAAAATCTCACAACCGAGGAAAATGCATTCAAATTGCATTATGCGAAGATTATAGAATCCAAAAGGTTGAGACTTGAGCTAAAAATACTAAAATAAAAATAAGAGATGAGGTAACCAAGCTTAAAGCTATGTTACTCCCAAATCTCACATTGTTGTTGAAATACATGACTTCAACAAATACGTTAATTGCCACCCCAGAAATGTCAGTTACCAAGAGTATATATGACATACACACCAGAATCACTTTGGCACACATGACCCTCAAACAACTCAAGGAGCAATGGGAGAAGCAGATGGCAGATATTCAAAAATCCCATGCACACATATTTGACAAGCTGTAAGTATTACACCTTTGTCATTGTTTTTTTATAAATGGGGAAATATATGTATAAGGGGGGAAATATATGTATAAGGGGGAAAATGTATATACCTTACAAAGAAGGATAACATGCCAAAAGCCAAAGAGGGAAATTTACAAAGGAGGAAACATGTACATACACTGTACCAAGGCATGCACATAGGGGGAGTCATTTTAACAAGGTAAACACTTGGTGTATATACTGAACATATCAACTTGCACATATCAGTTTTTGATACTAATGCCAAAGGGGGAGATTGATGATCATAATTTGTCATTAGTATTCAATTAAATAGATTTTGAGCCATCGGTTACATAATCACCGAGTGACAACATTCAGACAAGCGCAGAGGTCACCCAAACAGATAAGTGCAATGGTCACCGAAACAGACAAGTGCAATGGTCACTAAAAATATCTTAATACAGTGAACACTGAAATAAGTGAACATAGAATATCAGTATCACCGACAGATAGTTTACAAAGGAGATTGAGAGCACAGTTTGCAAACATCACCGAGCACAGACTATAGAGCATACTGGGCACCAGTTTACTGAGAGACAGTTTTATTTCCAAGAAAAGTGGATCTGAGATACACGTCAACTAAAGAAATCCAGTCTTAAAAATAGGTTTATGCTTAGCTGTAAAACTATTTCTTGAGGATCAAGTAAAGAATAAGTAATAGTTTTAATCATTCTAACTTATTGTAAACATGCAAACTAGGAGATCAATGTCAAGTTGTAAACATTTGATCATAGAGTTTTCCTTGTAAAGCGTGAAACCTATTTAAGTCAGAACCTTTGTATATATAGATGTATAATAAATCAGAACATGATGATTTAGTCACAGCAAATATCTATGGATAAGATAGAGAGTTTCATGCAGAAGGACACAAAAGAAAGAATTCAATTATGAAGCACTAAGATTCAAGTCTATCGAGCATAACAAAGGTATTATCCATCACTGTAGGTGATACATACATTATGTGAACTTAAAGGATATGTAATCAGCAATTCAAGATTGCATACTATCAGGTCATAAGTATTTTTGATTAATCTCTAAAAATTGTAGCAAATAGAAGAAATCCTTTAAGAAGGTGGACTTAACAGTCTTAATGCAAATCTCTTAACCGAGTGCATACTTAATAGTGTTTTTAAAATATCTTAACCGAGTAGACCTAACAAGTCTAAAATGTTACTCCTAAAAGGGTAAGATCATCATAAGTGATCACACTTGTAGCCTTAACTGACACCTTCCATTCTGCAGATAGTGAAGTTTTGTGGGTTTCATCCCCACCACAGTTTTTACCTTCTAACAGGGGTTTTCTGTATTACCAATTCTTGTGTCATGTGTAACTAAGTATCATGAATGTTTCTATGAATGTTTACATGCAATTACATTTATGTTTTGATATTACATGCATAAGGTAGAAAAGCAATATGGTCGGTAATGCACGTAAAGATTATTAAAGTTTAAAGTGATAAAAGTATGAATGGTACTGATTCACACCTCCCCTCTCAGTATACACAATTCCATTATTCCAACACTATGATCTCTTCCTTCATACTTTTTAACCATTTCTTGATCCACACTATGTTTGAACAATTTACTATTGTTGTGACATATTCAGCCTCTACTATAGATTGAGAAATATAGTTATGTTTCTTTCTTGTCCAAGAGACTAATCTGTTTCCTAAAAATAATGCACCTCCACTTGTTCTCTTTTTGTCATCAACATTACCTTCCCAATCTGCATTTGGGTAAACTTTTAGTTCAATCTTCTCATGCTTCTTGTAATATAATCCATAGTCCTATATTCCCTTCAAATATCTCAAAATCCTTTTCACTACCATTAAGTGACTATCTTTAGGATTTGCAGAAAATCCTACAACAATCCCAACTGCTAATGTAATATCTAGTCTACTATGGAAAACATATTTTAGTTTTCCAATCATTGATCTATACAAGGTTTGATTCACTTCATTTGTCTCATCAGTCTTTGATAGTTTATGTCCAGTAGCCATAGGAGTACTTATAGGTTTGGAGTCCTCCATGCCAAAAGTCTTTAGTATCTTCTTGATATACTTAGATTGAGTAATGTAGATACCTTCCTTCATCTGATATACTTGCCAACCAACAAATAATTTTATCTCTCCAAACATAGACATCTCAAATTTTTTTTGCATCTCTTTTGCAAATAATTGGCATAAAACATCTTGTCCTCCAAATATGATATCATCAACAAATATTTTAGCTAACAATATCCCTTTACCTTTCTCAGAATTTAAGTACAGATAATTGTTGTCATTTATCCTTGTAAATCCAATCTTGACTAAGTAATTATGCAATCTCTCATACCATACTATAGGGGCTTGCTTCAATCCATACAATGCTTTATGTAACTTTCAAACCATATTCTTCTTGCTTGAATCGACAAATCCTTCAGCTTGTTCATTGTATACCTCTTCTTCCAGTATTCCATTCAAAAAGGTTTATTTGACATCCATTTGATATACTTTGAATCCTTTGTAAGCTACATAATCTAGTAGAGTTCTAACTCCTTCCAATATTGCAACTGGGGAAAACGTCTCACCATAGTCAACACCTTCTTCTTGTGCATAACCTTTACATACCAGTCTGGCCTTGTTTCTTATAACTTCTCCATGTTCATTCATCTTATTTCTAAATACTCACTTTTTCCAATAACATTCTTGTCCTTTGGTCTAGGTACTAGTGTCAAGGTTTTGTTATTCTCAATTTGTTCAATTTCTTCATTCATGGCATGTATCCAATCTTCATTTCCCAAAGCGTCTTTTACTGATTTTGGCTCAAATTCACATAATAAACATGTCTAATTTTTCAATTTGGTTCTTTTCATGACCCCTAAATCTTTATCTCCAATAATTTGATCAGGTTTATGATGTCTCCTTACATGTTTTTCTCTAATCTTCTTTTCTCTTTTTTTTCATCCTCATATTCATCATCAAAGTTAATTTTAGGTTCATTTTGTGTCTCTTCTTCTTCCTCGGCAGTCTCTTCCTGATGCTTAGCAACATCTTTTTGTATCTTGGCATTTCTTATTGTTTCTTGGCAGCATCATTATATTGTTTGGTAGCTTCATTTTGATGTTCAGGTACACTATTGGGCTCTCCTCCGTTCAAGTAAATGAAAGATCTATAATCTTAAGGTTCTTTCTTGCATTACACTTCATTCTTTTCTACATATTCATCAATTCTAACATTTGCACTTTCCATAACTTTGTTAGTATTAGAGTTCAAACACTTATACACTTTGCTCTTAGTGGAATAACCTATGAATATGCCTTCATTTCTTTTAGCATCAATTTTTCCATTTCTATTGTCCTATAGGTCCACAAAGGTCAGTGTGAACCAATTCCAAAACATCATCTGAAGTATAGGTTTTGCTCTTAAAACTAGACTTTGTCATTTTTCCCAACTGACATTGCTTACACATAACATTATTAGGTTTCTTCAATCTTGGTAACCCTCTTACTCTTTTCATCTTACTAATGTTTACCGAATTGTCAAAGTTCACATGACATGTGAATTTTATGCATGACTAATCAAACTGGTTAAAGACAAAATCGAGCATTTTCTACAGACATCACTGAGCAAATAGAGGAAAGAGCATTACCGAGAAGAACAAGTATGAAGTACGAGAAGAACTAAAGTTAACAAATTGATTAGAGGTATTATTTACTTAGCATAGATCTGAAAATATTCAAAATAGAGTTTTATTTGAATCAAATCATTATTGTATCAGTTTAACCATTGTTATAGATAAATCTCTTAACCCAGTAGGATGTGAAAGTCTTTATTATGATATTCTAATGAAACTTGAGAGTTTTCTTGTTGACCCCATAGTGAATGCATGGTCAAGAGAGAACTATTAGTTTTAAATCCTGTAACTAGGTCACATTTAACAATGTGCATTGTAACCTTTAACATGGTTGGCTCTTCACCGAGCTCACTTCAGAAGAGTGAAATATTTTGGGTTACCGGTCCCAAGTGATTTTTCCCTTAGAAAGGTTTTGACATTAAAATTAAATGTGTCAATGTGCATGAATGTGTAAACACTATTGACTAAATTTTGAGATTACAGAATACATTTCACTGAGTTTAATTATATGTTTGGAATTTTTTTATATACATCTGAAGGAATTTGAGACTGTAGGATAATTGGGAGCTAATTGATTCACCCCCCACCACCCCNATTCCCCCCCCCCCCCCCCCCCCCCCCCCCCTCAATTATTCTAACAATTGGTATCACAGCATACTGTGCTTAGAAGAAAGTTTTGAAGGACTTAAGCTAAAGATCACAAGATGTATAAGAGAGATGCACCAAAGCTGAATAAGGAGAACCTCCTGACATGGAAAAGAAGAATGAGACTATACCTATTAGAGATTGGAGATAACATTGTAGATTATCTGGATAATGAATTCATTCTACCTATTGGACCTTTGACTATTAATTAAATGAAAGAGAAACATGAACACAACCTTATAATGGTGGAGATTGCTTCTTCACTTACTGATTCTAAATTTGAGGATATCAGAACATGTACAACTGCCAGGCAGATGTGGGACAAACTTACACTAGTTTATGGAGGAGATGAAAATGTACTGAGAGCTAAAGCTGAAAATCTCTGAGGAAAATTTTATGACATGAGAATGAAAGGAGAGAACATAACACAGTACAATGTCTGACTTAAGGAAGTTGTGAATGTTATTTGAGGAGCTGGTGGAACTATTGATGAAGATACTATTGTGAGTAATATTCTTAGAAATGTATTGCCTACTTATTCTATAAGAGTCTCTAAAATACATGAAATGAGAGCAGCACCTGGAAATAATATTATTGTTGATATTCTTTTCGGAAGATTGATTTGTTTTGAGCTGAATAATTTTGACAATAGTATTGTACCTTCTATGCAATCCACATTTATGTCTACTATGAAAATTGGTAAATCTAGTAGCAAACACATAATTATAAATAATAATGATAGTGATAGTGATGACAAGGAACTTGATGAACTTGAAGCTTTAATGGTTAGAAGATTGCACAAAGGTAAAGGAAGATATAAGGGTAAACTACCTTTGATATGTTTTAGCTATAAAGAGATTGGCCATTTTGCTGCAAGATGCCCTAACAAAAAGAATGATGATAGAAATGATAGATCTAATGATAGAAAGGATTACCAAGATTATAGAAGCAAATGACAATATGACAGAAGAGATAATCAAGATTACAAAGATAAAGGCAAGAAGGCTTGTTACATTGTTGAAGATAAAGATAATAACAGTGGATTTGAAAGTGATAAAGACATTGAGACAATGTTTGCAGCTTTGAAAGATGATTCAGATGAAGATGAAAGGTATGTAGAAACAACACTTATCTCTAAATTTAGTAAGCATGACATTTGGGTTATTGCTAGTGGTTGTACACATCACATGATTGGAGATAAAGGAAAATTTGAATTTCTTGAACATTATGATGGAGGATCTGTTAGAATGGGAAATGATACACCTTGTCAAGTGAAAGCAAAAGGTACTATTATGTTGAACAATCAAATCAAATGTGAGACTGCATATTGGGTGAAAGGACTTAATTACAATCTATTGATCATTTCATAGTTGAATAACATAGGTCATTGAGTCGCATTTGAGAATAGAAAAGCAAGAATCTATGATGGAATTGGAAAGTTGATCGGCACTGGTGAACAATCATAAGGTAACCTATTCTACCTTGACACTGTTGAAAATACTTTCTTATTAAAAAATAATAAAGATATATGGTTATGGCATTAAAGGCTTTGCCATGTAAATTTTGACAACATGATTAATATTAGTAAGAAAATAAATTTAGAGGCTTACCGAGCTTATCTAATCCAGACCATGTAATGTGCAAAAATTGTCAAATGGGAAAGATGTGAAAATCTAGTTTCAAGAGAAAGAATTTTTCATCTAATGATATTTTGGAGTTAGTTCATACAAACCTATGTGGACCAATGAGAACATAGAGCTATTATGGGGATAAATACTTTATTTTATTTGTTAATGACTACTCTAGAATGGTGACTATCATGTTCCTAAAAGAAAAATCTAAAGCATTTAAGATGTTTAAATGGTACAAAGATAAAGTGGAAAAAGAAACTGGTAGAGAACTAAAGTATTTGAGATATGATAGAGGAGGTTAATTTATATTTGATGAGTTCACTAACTCTTGTAATGAGTATGGAATCAAAAGACAGGTTTTTGCACCGAGGACACCACAATAGAATGGAATTGTTGAAAGAAGGAATAGATCAATTATAGATTGTGCTAGAACACTGATGATTGAAAAGAGTGTTGCACAAACATACTGGAGAGAAGCAGTTAGCACTATTGTATACACACTGAACCAAGTACAACTGTAGAAAGATAAAACAAAACACCTTATGAGCTATGGTATGATTATACACCTAATGTGAGCTATTTTAGAATATTTGGTAGTCGTTACTATACTCTGAAAGATAGTCGAAATGGTAAATTTGATTCAAAAAGTGATATGGGAATATTTCTTGGATATTTTACTAAGAGTAAAGCTTACAAATGTTTGAACAAGACATATAACAAAATCATTGAAAGTGCAAATGTGAAAGTTGACTAATTTTCTGAGAAGAATGATGAGGAGAACATGAAAGAATTGGAGGTTTATAGTAGATTTGTCTACATGGAAGAACCAGACACTATACCAACGTAGATGCCTAATGTTATCATGCAATAGGGTAATGTCACCAAGCAAAAAGTAGCACAGACTAAGAATCTGGAAAATGCCAAAACTAAAGATCATGAATAAGAACACAATGAACCTACAGGAGAAGACAATGAAGAACAAAGATTTGAACATGTACTTGCAAAATATGTGAGAAGACATCATCCACAAAATTAGATTATTGGAGATAAAAGAGCTAGCATGATGACAAGAAGTAAGTTGAAAGATAACACATGTTTAATTTGTGAATTTGAGCCTAAGAATGTTAGAGATGCATTAGAAAATGAAGAATCGATTACTGTCATGAATGAGGAAATTGAGGAGATACAGAAAATCAAGACATGGACATTAGTACCGAGACCAAGTGATAAAAATATCATTGGCACCAAATGGATATTCAAAAACAAATTGAATGAGAATGGAGATGTAACCAGAAATAAAGCAAGATTAGTTTGCAAAGGGTATGCAAAAGAAGAAGGAATTGACTATGGAGAAACTTTTGCACATGTTGCTAGACTTGAAGGAGTAAGAATATTACTTGCATATGCAAAATATAAAGGATTCAAAGTATATCAGATGGATGTTAAGTCTGTATTTTTTAATGGAATACTGGAAGAAGAGGTATACATTGAAAAACTTGAAGGATTTTTTTATCCTAATCAAAAAAATATGGTATGTAAGTTACACAAAGCTTTATATGGATTGAAACAAGCACTGAGAGCATGGTATGAAAGATTAAATTCCTATGTTATAAGTATTGGATTTATTAGAACAAGTGATAACAACAATTTGTATTTGAAAGGAGGAAATGATAATAAGACCCTTATTGCTGAGATATTTGTTGATGACATTATATTTGGAGGTAATGATAACCTATGCACTTCATTTTCTAATGAAATGAGGAAATAATTTGAAATGTCAATGTTTGAAGAGATCAAATTTTTTCTTGGATTGCAAATTTTACAATAGACTATAGGCATCTACATTAATCAATCAAAATACATCAAGGAAGTACTGAAGACATTCAGAATGGAAGAATCTAAACCAGTCGGAACACCTATGTCGACAGGATGTAAACTGAAAAAAGAAGACAAGACACCTAAGGTAAATCAAACTTTGTACAGATCTATGATTGGTAAATTGATGTATGTTGTACACAAAAGACCAGACATAGCACACGTAGGTGGAATAGTTGCAAGATTTTTTGCTAATCCTAGAGAATCACATATGACTATTGTAAAAATAATTTTTAGATATTTGAAGAATACTGAGGATTATGGACTTTGGTACAAAAGAGAAGGAAAGTTCAAACTGAAAGTTCATACTGATGTTGAATGGGTTGGGAACATAGATGATAGAAAGAGCACCACTCATGGAGCATTCTTTATCAGAGAAAGATTAGTTACTTGGATAAGAAAGAAACATGGATGCATATCTTAGTCAACTGCAGAAGAAGAATATGTTGTTGTTGTTAATTTGAATTCAGAATAACTGAGAGAGGGGGGTGAATCAGTTATCCTCAGGTCCTGATGTGCCCATATAAAACTTTAAATAAACTTCAACAACTCAGATCTGCCCGGTAGCAGTAAACAATAAAAGTGTGTATTTTATTGTATTAATGGAATAAACTTGCAGAAACTTAACAGTAAAACACAATAATAACATTCACACATTTTGACACCATGATTTAATGTGGAAACCCAATATGGGAAAAACCACCAGTAACATACTACCAAAATTTTACTCTTATGAAGTAATGCCCTGTGAGGAGTCAACCCTGTCAAAGGTTACAAAACACACTGTCAAATGTGACCTGGTTAAAGGATTTAATCACCCTGTTAGGAGTGGCCTTGTTAGAGGACTTAGAACATTCCAATCTGAATGTCACCTTGTTTAGAGGATTTATACAATGATTGTTAGGTCAACCTGGTTAAAGTATTTTAACTAATACAATGGTTAGAAAGTAATCAACAGGTATGATCTGATTCATACAACTTACTTTGCAAATCTAGATCTAGTTTCAGCTCTAATGCAAATTCACTGAGTGGCCTCCATTCTCATCTCAAACATCAGATCTGCTTGGAAATCCATCAAGCAATCTCTCTCTACTTCTCTATTTAGCCTTCTCTGCTTAGATCTTTCCAACCAGTCAATTAACCATGCAACACTTTTGATTTCACTCTGATATCTTAACAATAACCATAGTGGGTTATATTATACCTCTTCATTTAGGTCAGATAAATATTTTGTCGCTTAACCAAGATCGTAGATCTTAGGTTAGGTCAAATCCAACAGATCTTTTCATCTTTACATTTAATTTACTTCTCCAATACAGTCATTAATTAACCATTGAATCTGTGCACTAATAATGGTTTCCCATGCATTAAATGATTATGGACCAATCTTAATTAATAATGCATATCCCAATAAAATCAATTATGTTAGCCATAGATCTCAAATCTCATCAATAAACAAAATACTGATGCTCAGCATTTCACTGTCTCCCTCGGCATTTCACTAGTGCTCGGCATCATCTTTTCTTTTCTTGGCATTACCTTTTTCTTTTCTCAGCATCGACTTTGCTTTGCTTGGCATTGACCTTCCAGTGAACAGTCAGTGCTAGATAAACAACGTATCACTTTGCCAAAGTGCCAGATGATCAAGTACCCTAGTTTATACCCATAACTCAACCATTTCTTTGGTCTTCTTGTTATCCCATTCTTTTCAAATCTTCATCAATTAATGGATGAGGTACTCAAACATACAACAATAGTCTTACCAATTAAGGTTTGACATCAATGACAAAATAACAATTGTCTACATTGCAGCAATCTTTCCAACAATCTCCCTCTTTGGCATTAATGGCAACACTAAACTATAAAAAAATAATTTCCAACCAAAGTTACCATACAATCCCAAAAGTGTATGTGTTCTTGATATGAACAAATCTTCATTAATGTCTTTAGCTTCATTTAGACTCCCTCTATGTCTATAATCACACAGATGTTTTATGTTGTTACCTGTTGATTTAGCAATAATCTCCCTCTTTGACAACAATGCCAAAGATTGACATCTTTATCATGCATATTTTTTTTTTGCTAAGATTTATATCATGTTGTTCCTTTCATCTTTGTGTATGACTTATTTACTTTTCTGTTCTTGTTTTCCACCTCACATTTTTTAGGTAGCGTCCTAAAAATGTGACTTGTTATGCATCAATGTGTCAAGTGTTCTAATTAAAACATTTGATGCAATAGTATCATTCAATACTAGTTAGCCTCAGTTATGGGAATTAACCCCAATTTACCTCTTAGATACTCATGAGCATCCTTGGGTAATGCTTTTGTAAATATGTCTGCCAACTTTTCCTTAGTGTTCACATATTCCAGTCTCACTTCCTTGTTCTGTACCAGCTCCCTCAAGTAATGATACTTGATAGCTATATGTTTTTTCTTAGAGTGCATTATAGGATTTTTAGAAATATTAATGGCACTCATGTTATCACAATATATGAAAACTGGTTCTGTGATCTCCTCTTTCATACCTTTCAGTATTATCTTCAACCACACAATGTTCAAACAGTTAACTGTTGCAGCCACATACTCGGCTTCAGCTGTAGATTGTGAGGTGCAATTCTATTTCTTGCTTGTCTAGGAAACCAATCTTTTTCCCAAAATAAATGCTCCTCCTATGGTTCTTTTTCTATCATCAATATTACCAGCACAGTCAGAATCAGTATAGACTCTGAGTTCAAATTTGTCATTCCTTTTGTAATATAGACCATAGTCTTCTGTACCTTTCAACTATCTCAGAATTCTTTTTACTAGCATAATATGTGTCTCTTTTGGATTAGCAAAAAATCTAGCAACAATTCCAACTACTAATGAAATATCAAGTCTATTATGTACAACATATTGTAGCTTACCAGTCATTGATTTGTACAGTGTTTGATTTACCTCTTTTGTATCATCATTCTTTGTCAACTTCTATCTAGTAGCCATGGGTGTGCTCACTAGTTTTGAATCTTCCATACCAAAAGTTTTTAGTATATCCTTGATATATTTTGATTTTGTAATATAGATACCATTCTTCATTTGATGTATTTGTAGTCCAACAAAGAATTTTATCTCTCCAAACATAGACATTTAAAATTCAGTTTGCATCTCTTTTGAAAATGCCTTACATATCATATCTTGTCCACTGAATATGATGTCATCCACAAAAATTTCAGCCAATAAAATTCCTTTACCTTGCTCTATCTTTAAATACAGATTATTGTTTTCATTAGTTCTTGCAAATCCAATCTTCATCAGATAATTGTGCAATCTTTCGTACCATGCTCTTGGTGCTTGCTTCAGTCCATATAACACCTTATGCAATCTACAAACCATGTTCCTCTTACTTGGGTCAACAAATCCATCAGCTTGTTCAATATATACTTCTTCTTCTAGTATCCCATTTAGAAATGCAGACTTCACATCCATTTGATAGACTTTAAATC
>MU227581.1:1610583-1621938 GCA_018584345.1 Thuja plicata | reverse complement strand
TAGTTAGAAGGCAATAGGCCGATATTAGTGGTTTTTGAATGTTTTATCTAACCATTTATACTAATGCAATGACCTATTGAGTGTTTGTGTTGATCTAACAGGTACCCAAATACACACACACAACAGTAGGTTATATTATACCTCTTCATTTAGGTCAGATAAATATTTTTCTGCTTAACCAAGATCGTAGATCTTAGGTTAGGTCAGATCCAACGGATCTTTCCATATTTACATTTAATTTACTTCTCTAATACAGTCATTAATTAACCATTGAATCGATGTGCTAATAACGGTTTCCCATGCATTAAATGATTATGGACCAATCTTAATTAATAATGCATATCCCAATAAAAATCAATTATGTCAGCCATAGATCTCAAATCTCATCAATAAACAAAATACCGTTGCTTGACATTTCACTGTCTCCCTCGGCATTTCACTGGCGCTTGGCATCATCTTTTCTTTTCTTGGCATTACCTTTTGCTTTTCTTGACATCGACTTTTCTTTTCTCGGCATTGACCTCCTAGTGAACTATCAGTGCTAGATAAACAATATATCACTTTGCCAAAGTGCCAGATGATCAAGTACCCTAGTTTATACTCATAACTCAACCATTTTTTTGGTCTTCTTGTTATCCCATTCTTTTCAAATCTTCATCAATCAATGGATGAGGTACTCAAACATATAACAATAGTCTTACCAATTAAGATTTGACATCAATGACAAAATAACAATTGTCTACATTGCAGCAATCTTTCCAATAGCTCCTGCTGCAAATTGTTTGAACATAGCATGGATAAAACAATTATTGAAAGGAATGAATGAAGAGATCACTGACCCAGTGATAATTTACTGTGATAATACAAGTGCTATAAATATTTCAAAGAATCTTGTGATGCATGCAAAGACAAAGCATATATCTATAAAATATTACTACTTAAGGGATCAAGTACAAGATAAACAAGTGATACTAGAATATGTACAATCAAAAGAGAAACTTGTAGATATATTCACCAAACCCTTACCGAAGGATACATTTGAGTACTTGAGAGGTAGACTAGGGGTTCATCCCTTGTCTATTGGTCACTAAGCTGACTAGGAGGTTGCATCAAGCTACATGAAATCAAAATATCAATCGTGTTGATGCAAAGCTAAACTAGACTGACACAGACATAATAGTACACTGCAAGGTACCTAGTACACCGAATACCAGAGATATTTTATTTAGCTATTGAAGAGATGCATATTTATTTTTGGCATTGTTGTCAAAGGTAGAGAGATTCAATGAAATATCTAAAGGGAGAAAATGATCAATGATATATCTATCCACTAAAGGGATAAAAGAGAAAGGGAGAGACATGTCTAATCTATAGAGAGATTCAAGAACAAAAAAGTCAAATCTGCAGAGAGAGTCTGCATGGTGATTTTTAACACTAACACAATTTATATATTCAAGCTAGGGAGAGCTACAATATTGTTGCAGTTGTAGAACAGAAGTTTGGTATTTTTTGTATGGCATTTTTATATTGCATATTTCATATTATGTTGCCATCAATGCCAAAGGGAGAGATTGATGAACTACAACTGATTGTATGTTTGAAGTCATTTGTTGATATTCAACCAAGTTACAGAAGTGATGATAAACATTATTAGTTAATGTATTTTCATTGATGCCAACTTATTTGAGTATCATTATGGTGGAAAAAAATTTTATGGATTGAATATTTGGAACAAACAATGTCTATGTGGTCCATAAATGAAGAGTTTTGTATACACTAAGAGATAGTGAACACCGAGTAAAACATAGTGTATATCAAGCACAGTAATAACCAAGCAAGGTATCACCAACATAACACAGTATTGACCGAGCAATTTAATCAAATTGAGGTCAACTAGAATGCTAAGCTGGAAAATGATGATTTCAAGGTAAAAGATAAAGTTTGTTATGTTGATCAAACGATTATGAAAATTCAAGGAAGATCGAATGACAAATATTGAAATGTGTTTTTAACATAACTATCGAGGATGGTTTAAGCGGAAAAATCAACGATGGAGATTAAGCGAAAAAATCTAAAGGATGGAAATTAAATGAGCTATGATGTCTATATAAGAGATAATAGATTCATTATGAATCACATCATACCTAATGTGCACATGCAAATTTTATGCATGACTGATCAAACTGGTTAAAGATAGAATCAAGCATTTTCTACAGACATCACTGAGCATATAGAGGAAAAAGAATTATCAAGAAGAACAAGTATGAAGTATGAGATGAACTAAAGAAAACAAATTGATTAGAGGTATTATGTACTTAGCATAGATATGAAAATCTGCAAAAATAGAGTTGTATTTGAATCAAATCATTATTGTATCAGTTTAACCATTGTTACAGATAGATCTCTTAACCGAGTAGGATGTGAAAGTATTTATTATGACATTCTAATGAGTGTTGAGTTCTTTCTTGTTGACCCCATAGTGAATGCATGGTCAAGAGAGAACTGTTAGTTTTAAATCCTCTAACCAGGTCACATTTAACAATGTGCATTGTAACCTTTAATAGGGTTGGCTCTTCACCGAGCTCACTTCAGAAGAGTAAAATATTTTGGGTTACTAGTCCTGGGTGGTTTTTCCCTTAGCATGGTTTCCATGTTAAAAATATATGTGTCAATGTGCATGAATGTTGTGGATTGTTATTTTGTTTAACACTTTACTTTATTGACATTGATCGGTAATCATAGTATTAATTTACTGATACTCAGTAAACACTATTGACTAAAGTTTGAGATTACAGAATACATTTCACCGAGTTGAATTATATGTTTGAAATTGTTTTTATATACATCTACAGGAATTTGGGACTGTAAGATAATTGGGAGATAACTAATTCACCCCCGCCCCCCCCTCTTAGTTATTCTAACAACTTTTATCATCAGTCATGTGATGTGAACAACCACTATCAATTATCCATCTATCATCTTTACTCATATAAGAAATAAGTGCAGTTTTCTCATCTTCGTCAGAATCATCTTTCATATCTACGTAAACAACTTCTATATCACTATCATCATATTTATTAGATTCACTATCATTTTCTTCTTCAGCAATATAGAAGGATTTCTTACCTTTGTCTTTATAGTCCTTATGCTTTTTGAAATCCTTGTCATCCCTTTTGTCTTTATACTTTCTTTCTCTTCTCTCATGCTTTTCATTCCTATCAGGACATCTTGCAGCAATATGGCCAACTTTGTTACATGAAAAATAGATTATAGGAATTTTACCTTTAAATTTTCCTCTTCCTCTTGATATCCTTCTAGCCATAAGTTCTTCAAGTTCATCAAGATATTCATTAGAAGTGTCACTTTTTCTATTCACATGTCTTTCTTTTCCTTTTCTAGATTTGTGAAGATTAAATTGTGATTTGAATGCAGAATCAACATGGTTAGGAGTTAAATTATCAAAAATTGACATTTCAAAAGCAGTAAGTCTACCAACTAGACCTTCTAGATTTAAGTTGTTACAGGAGTACATCTCAGTTCTTGTATAGTAAATACTCTAATAGAATATATAGGAAGTAAGGTTCTCAGTACCTTGGTAATAAGAATATCATCATTAATAGTTCCATTTCCTCCTCTAATAGCATTTATAATCTCCTTAACTAGGCTACAATATTGAATAATAGTTTCACCATCTTGCATTCTCATTTCATCAAACTTACCTCTCAAGCTTTCATATTTGGCTCTCAGTAAATTTGTATCACCTCCATAGATAGTTGTCAGTGTATCCCACATTTATTTTGCAGTTTTGTAATATTTAATATCTTCAAATTCAGGATAGCTTAGGGTTGATGCAATCTCCAACATTTCTTGGTTGTGTTCTTGTTTTTCTTTCATCTGCTTGGTTGTCATAGGTGCAGGCATTGTTATGTAATCATGTTCCACATAGTATTTTGCAGCATCTCCAATATTAGCTAGGTGTAGCTTCATCAAACTTTTCCATGCAGGTAAGTTCTCCTTATTCAACCTTGGCAACTCCTTTTTATACATCTTGATCTTTAGCTTCAAGTACCTTCAAAATTTTATCTACAAGCACCACAGTAGCTTGTTGGAAGTACAAGAATGGGAAAGCAAGATACTGAGAGGGGGGTGAATCAGATCTTAAAAACTTAACTAATTAAAACTATTTATCCACATTCATACATATATGAATTTAACCTAACATCAGATAGTATCCATAACATCAAATATGTAACTCATAACACAGAATCTTGGTAACCCAGAAACCCAAATAGGTAAAACTAGGGTGGGGATGATACCCACAAGATCTTCACTACTATAGCAATAAAGTGTGCCTGTTAGGGCTACAAAATTTTGATTACAATATGCAATCTACCTGGTTAAAGGTTTGTTCTGTTAAGAACTAAAGATCATTACAATCTACCTTGTTAAAGGATTTCAACTTACAGTAAAGTAAGCACTCGGCTAAGATATTTGAAACGGTTTGCTAAAACCACTCTGTTAAGAGAGTTAACCTGATACACCTGTTAGAATGTTCTGAGTAGTGATCCTCTGTTATGCACTCAGATGCTAATGACGAATCTTCTCTTTTCAATAACCTCAGTGATCTCTTAATCTGATATGTCTTTACTCTACTTTTCACTACTCTGTCATTCTGCTTGATCTAGGCTTCTTCTCAAAAATAACTTGTTGTTCATCTCTCATGAATATAAAACCCTTCTCTATATATATCTTGCTCTCTACACACTCTATATTAGGGTTAGAAGCCATCTTATTATATCTTTTCAGATCTGGCGGCGAGATCTAGATCAATGATCAAGATCTATTGTTTATACCTCCATGCATTCTGATTTCCTAATTGGCTCCATGCCATGCATAGTATAAAACAATTAAATGTGAAATTAACTTAGTAGACAAATATTAAATGTGTACAAATGTTAGCTCAGATCTCATACAATTTAGGCTTAACTGATTACATCAAAGTTTGAATTAATCCTGACATGTATGCAAAAATTGTTCTACTTGGCACAACACATATCTGACACTCGGCACTTAATATTCTACTCAGCTCGACATGATGTAACTTGGCAATGTTGCTCAGCCTTGAATGTTTAGCTCGGCCACAGTCATAACCAACTAAAACTGCCTAGGTAAATGACTAAGTGTGGGTCACTAATCATCAATAGAACTTTAGGGATTAACAATCTCCCCCTTTGATATTAGTGGCAAAAACACACTTATCATTATAATTCATTCCATTCAAAATATTTCCTAAGTACATAATGTACTCCCCCTAGGAATATACATCATACTATATATAAAACTTTACATAGTATACATGCCTGAAAAAAAAAATTACACATGGATACCTGTTCTGATCTCCTTTATGTTGTATCGTTGTCAGTCTTGTTCTGATCTCCTTCAGTTTCCCCCTTGTTTTTGTCACTGATAGCTGGTGGGGTCAAGTTATACTTGTCCAAAAATTGTTTATGAAGTTGTAAGGTAGACTCAAATGCAGAGTCCCAACTATCTTTGACAAACTTCATAACCTCTATTTTCACTTCTAGCTCGATAGCTAGACTTACTAAGCTTTCTGCAGTTGAGAGATGAGAGTCTCTCTGAATCAATTCATTTGCAGATAAAATTTCTTTTTGAATGACCTCTAGATGAAGTATCAAACTTGTCTGAATAGTAATCAACTTGGTCTTGATCTGACCATCTTCATCCATGAGCTTTGCTATCCTCCTTTATGCATAAGTCAGTCTGTTAAAATGTAAGGAGCTAGTGCTAGCATCCATACTCAGTGAACTTCCTGTTGACTTAAGGTCTAGTTGTAATTTCTCTAAAGCCTATTGATTATCCTTTGTGAAGAATTCCACATCAAATAACCTCTTATACAATGAATAGACATTTGTTGCAACTCCTAAAATTTCTAACAGAGAAGAAAGTTCAACCTGTTTAACCACAATCTCTCCTGAGATTTTTGCAAATACCTTGTTCTCAAATTTTCTCTCTGACCATTGCAATAGTTTTTCATTGGCTTCAATATTTTCATCATTTACCTTTTTCACAACGTGAACTAGCTATTCAAGAATAGGGGCTTGAGGGTTTTCATCCTCCATGTCAAAATCCTTTACAAATATGTCTTTTATGTCAAGTAGCACTTGCTTTTGCTTTTGCTCCCTTTTCAGTTCCTCCTGTCTCTTCTTCCTCTTAAGTAATTCCTGAAGAGTCTCGATCTGTTCATAAGACAAAACATTGGGATCCCATGGTGGAATCACAATAACTTCATCTAATGTGACATCTAGAATCGGAGACTTCTTCCTTATAACTTTCCTTCTCTTGAATTCAGGTGAACTACTGCTCGGCTTTGTTTCTACAATACCTTTTCTAGACTCAGTAGTTGACACCATTGCATCTTTAAGTTCAGTCAGGATTGTCTGTTGATTAGGAAATCTTCCTATCTTAGTTCCAGTGGGAGTTGATGATGTAGAGTGTGGTAGATCAACCAACACTTGCATTTCCTCTTGTTCTTTAGGCTCACTATTAGTATCTTTTATCTCCTCACTACTATCTAGTACTGATTTTACAACCTCTAAAATAGGTGAATGTTGAACAATTACCTCTTGTTCAATTGTTTTCTCCTTTTCTGCTTCATCTTGGGTATCCTTATCTTCAGATTTCTTTTGATTTCCTTCTTCTTCTGTGCTCTTCTCTTCTTCTGCCTCAGTTGCCTTGATAGGTGATTCAATAGTTGAGTCCCTCGGCTCATCCTGACCCTCGGCATATAGATTGCTAGAGTCATCAATTGGACTGTCAATAGTCAGATCAACAGTGTTAACTATCTCTGATTAATCTTGTGCATCTGTCCTAGTCTTCTCAGGCTTAGTTGAAATGTGAACTGTTGAAATCTAAGGTACAGAATTGGATTCAGTTTCCTTATCCTTCAGCTCAGATGTTCCTTCATCAGTTCTCTTTTCTTTTGAAACAATTAGTTCAAAATTGTCTTTCCAAAATCTATTACTCTGTTGTACTATCCCTTCAATATCATTCTTCATAATAGCATAACCTCTCTATTTGGGTAGAAATTTGTTCTTGTATTCTTCAACAAATTTTTCTCTTTGTTTCTTTGTTAGCTCAGGAATGACTTGAGCTAGTGTGCCTTCCCTAATCTATCTATCAGTTGTGAGTGCAAATTCCCACTTTCCAGATAGAAACTCATACAACTCACTTGGCACATTATCTCCTATTGCTGTAGGGGTTAATTTGAAATTACACATCATGTCTAGGAGAGCTTCCTGAACCTTACGTTTGTCTCCTGCCTTCAATTGTTCATACCTTATAAACTTAAAACTAAATAACCCTACAGAATTTCTCAAATTTTCACATACCTCATCAATATCTGTAGGTTTCTTGAATGGTACAATTGGTATGTTGTTCAGTTCATCAGTTTCTATCATGTCCTCATCACTTTCTAGATCCAAATTCAGTTTTCTTCTTGGTCTTTTAACTTGTAGGCTCGTCACAGCCTTAGTTGCTAATTTAGTCTTTGATCCAGAACTACTTTCTCCAATCTTCTTTCCATAGACTTTAGTCTTCTCTACTGGTGATGTGGCAATAGATGCCCTTGTCCTTGGATGATTTGCAATGGGAGGGGTAATCTTGGGTTTTACTTGTCTTGGCTTTGTTACCTTTGCTACTAATACCCTCTTCCCTTTTACCTTAGCAGTGACCTCTTCTTCAGGTTCACTAACTTCTACTTCTTGTTCCTCAGATACATATTCACCTTGTCCAGTAGATATGTCTAGAGGTGCATCCTCTAGCTCTTCATCACTCGGCAAGCCAACCATCTTTTTCAGATTTTTCACAATCTTTTTCCTTTTTCTTTCCATGGTTCCTACCTTAAGATTCATCGAAATCTTTGCCTTAGCTTCATCAAAATTTCCAAATCTTTTAGCTTTAGTATCAATCTCCTTTGCTAGGAGTGTTGTGATAGTTGTTGATACTTCATCAATATTTACTTCATAGGGAAATGGCTCCATCCATGATACCCTAGGTGTCACAGCCTGAATATATGTGTAGTCTATATCCACTAAGAAACATATCTCATCATAGTGCTTCTCCACAAGTGAATTGGGAATTTTGGTCCTCAACCTCATTCTCTTTTTGAATTCCACAAAATAGCTTCCCATTATACCATTGAAATTACTGCCCAATTTCTGAATACATTCACTAATCTGTAAAGTAATGGGTCTGTCCTTTTTCCATACAATATTTCCTAGAGTAGGAAATGACTTCTGTATATAGAAAAATATACACATTAAAAAAGAGCCAAACTTACATGATGAGCTTTTGGCTTTCCTGATTGATTGTAAGTTCTTAGCTAGTTGTGTCAACTGCAGCTCAGCAAGGTCATAGGTGTGATTCTTTTTAACTATCTTCCATGCCTGGTCGATGGCTATACAGGGAACACTATCGAGTCAGCTTGACTAATAGAATTTGTTAGCAATCACTCTCACTCCAAAATCAAGTTCCAAGTCTGTAATTGTAGAAATAGTCATTCCCTTGTTGTTCCAAACTGCTCCAGTGTTAGCTGCTATCTCTTCTTTGCTTTGGTCTCTCATAGTCTTTTTTCCACTGATAACAGGATACCCAGTAACTCCCTAGATAATATCTTTTGTGATTTTTGTTGGTCCATTGTCTAGCCACATATGCATATTATGAACTCGGCTTAGGACAACCTTAATCCATTCATCCTTGAATTCTATCAGAAAATATAGGGCATGAGTTGACCATTTGTCAGCTAAATGTTTGAATTCATCTTTCAGAATTCCATTCTCACACAACTTGTCATAGGAATTTCTCAATTCACTATTGCCCATTTCACCAATTTTGACCATGTAACAAGATCATACATCATGAATCATAAGTACCTTTGGCAGGATCAATGATAGGGCTCCATTGAAATCACTCAAAATTGCACTTTCTGGAACGGCATGAAATTTTGGTAGTGCGCATGCATCACTCCTTACTAGCTTAATTTGATTCAAATCTTCTTCCATTCTCTTGATTGGTGTGGAAGAACTTGCAACCATAATCTCTTGAGGTTAGGGTTTGAAAAAGAAGAACAGAGTACCTTGGCAAGCAATCACTTCACACTATTCAAGTTAGGGTTGGCGACGGCACGCTATCAAAATTATCGAAACAAACTTCGCTAAGATCAAATCTTCAACTTCTTTGATCACTCTGTAAATGCTAAAAATTACAAGGTAAAAGTGAATAATAGTCCATTCATCTATATATAGACTCGAAAGGTCAAGGTAGGTAACCATTAAATATTTTTCCCATTAGGTTAGTGCAAGCCAACTATCATCGGCCAACTAGCACAACTTGCATACCACTCGGCTTACAACACTTGGCCATCACAACTTACTCGGTCAACCAACTCGACACCTATAGTGCAAGAAAATATTCTCAGCATTTGTCACAAACATGTCCTGGTACATCTTATCATATGCAGATATGGACGTTGGCACATTTATATATTAGGAAATGATGTAAGATTTAAAATTTGAATGTAGTTCCTTACATACCTCTATTGCTTAGTTGGAGATGGTGTGATCACCTGATCCATTGGATTGGGTGACCTCAGCTTCAGTGGATTCACTGCTGCTTGGCTCTATTTTCTTTACCCATGTTTGATTCATCTGTGCTCTTACTTCTTCAATAGTAGGAGAAGGAACTCTTGTCCTATACTCTCTCTTGGTGTGTCCTATCTTCAAACAACTAAAACAGACTAATCTTTCATACATCCAACTCTTAGATTTACCCTTGACATGTGTCTTTAAGCAAACTTTAGGTGCATGTCAATATTATTCACAGTAATGACAACTTTGTCTTGTATTATAATCCCAGTTGTAAGTGTTGTCTCTCTTAGATGCTTTTGTTTGTGTCTTGGATGTCCATTGTTGTTTAGCATTGGATCTACAGTCTTGTGCCTTGTGACCATGTTTCTGACACTTATAGCAATAACCATTAAACCTTGGTTTGGGGGGTGCATCACTTGCTTCAGCCCAACATTCATGTGCTTTATGTCCAAATTTATTGCAATTAAAATAGTAACCATTAAACTTAGGTTTGGGATTGGACTTACCTTTCTTTCTTCGGCAAATATTTTTTGTATGCCCTAGTTTTCCATAGTGGTGGCAAACAGGCTTGTTCTTTGTCTTTGCATTCCTCCTTTCACCATTCTTAGATGATTCTCCTTTCTCAGCAGATGTCTTTGGTTCCATGTGACCTGATCCAGAAGAATCCTTTAACCTTCTTGATGCTTCCATCATATTCTCAAAATGAGTCAAAGCTTCATTAGGTTTGTTCAACCTTGCATTAAGTTCCTTCTCAGATCTCAAATCATCTTTCAATTGATTGTTCTCAGATCTCAGATTTATCATTTCCATATCCTTCCTACTAATCTCCTGATTTGCAAGTAGCAGTTGATTTTCCATGTCAATCTAATTTATTTTCATCATCTACACATCATGTCTCACTTTTAATTTAGTCTCACTGTCTGCATTTCTTATTCTCTTTTCAAGTTTCTAACTTCTTCACATAGTGCATTATTCTTTTCCAGTAGATCTGCAATTGCTGCATCACTCTCAGTAGAATCTTCATTCTGAAATAGACTTGCAGTGTCATCTTCTTGGTAATGAGTATCATTCATTTGTTTGGCAAAATCTTTCCTAGTTGTTAATGATTTCTTCAATTCTTGTCTTGCTATCTCAAGCTGATGTAATGCTAGCTGGATCTCAATCTTATGATTCTCAATGACTTTTCCCAACTTGTAAACCTCCATCTCAAGATCTGTACTCACAAGTTGATTCAAATCTTTTGTAGGTGAACTACACTCTGATACCAATTGTTGGAAGTACAAGAATGGGAAAGCAAGATACTAAGAGGGGGGGTGAATTAGATCTTTAAAACTTAACCACTTAAAACAATTTATCCACATTCATACATATATGAATTTAACCTAACATCAGATAGCATCCATAACATCAAATATGTAAATCATAACACAGAATTTTGGTAACCCAGAAACCCAAATAGGTAAAAATGTGGTGGGGATGATACCCACAAGATCTTCACTACTGCAGCAATAAAGTGTGCCTATTAGGGATACAAAATTTTGATTACAATATGCAATCTACCTGGTTAAAGGTATGTTCTGTTAAGAACTAAAGATCATTACAATCTACCTTGTTAAAGGATTTCAACTTACAATAAAGTAAGCACTCGGCTAAGAGATTTGAAATGGTCTGCTAAAACCACTCTGTTAAG
>MU227581.1:1581430-1610533 GCA_018584345.1 Thuja plicata | reverse complement strand
TTAAAGGTATGTTCTGTTAAGAACTAAAGATCATTACAATCTACCTTGTTAAAGGATTTCAACTTACAATAAAGTAAGCACTCGGCTAAGAGATTTGAAATGGTCTGCTAAAACCACTCTGTTAAGATATTTAACCTAATACACCTGTTAGAATGTTCCAAGTAGTGATCCTTTGTTATGCACTCAGATGCTGATGACAGATCTTCTCTTTTCAATAACCTCTGTGATCTCTTAATCTGATATGTCTTTACTCTACTTTTCACTGCTCTATCATTCTGCTTGATCTAGGCTTCTTCTCAAAAATAACTTCTTGTTCATCTCTCATGAACATACAACCCTTCTCTATATATCTCTTACTCTCTACACACTCTATATTAGGGTTATAAGCCATCTTATTATATCTTTTCAGATCTGGCGGCGAGATCTAGATCAACGATCAAGATCTATTATTTATACCTCCATGCATTCTGATTTCATGAATGGCTCCATGCCATGCATAGTATAAAACAATTAAATGTGAAATTAACTCAGTAGAAAAATATTAAATGCATACAAATGTTGGCTTAGATCTCATACAAGTCGGCCTTAACTGATTACATCAAAGTTTGAATTAATCCTGACATGTATGCAAAAACTGTTCTGCTCAGCACAACACATCTCTGATGCTCGACACTTAATATTCTACTCAGCTCAGCATGATGTAACTCGGCAACCTAAAACTTTCTCAGCAATGTTGCTTGCCCTTGAATGTTTAGCTCAGCCACAGTGATAACCAACTAAAACTGCCTAAGTAAATGACTAAGTGTGGGTCACTAATCATCAATAGAACTTTAGGGATTAACAATCTCCCCCTTTGATATTAGTGGAAAAAACACACTTATCATTACAATTCATTCCATTCAAAATATTACCTAAGTACATACTGTACTACCCCTAGGAATGTACATCATACTATATACAAAACTTTACATAGTATACATGCCTGAAAAAAAAAATTACACATGGATACCTATTTTGATCTCCTTTATGTTGTATCCTTGTCGGTCCTATTCTAATCTCCTTCAGTTTCCCCCTTGTTTTTGTCACTGATAGCTGGTGGGGTCAAGTTATACTTGTCCAAAAACTATTTATGAAGTTGTCAAGTTATACCACCACGGCCACCATCCCTCCCCCGTCCACCATCCCAACCTCTGTCTCTCCATTGACCTCCATCATAGCTTCCATCCTAACCTCCATCCCTACCTCCACCTCTCCCTCCACCTCACCTCTAAGACCTCCTCCTCATGATAGTACCAGCAACAAGGTGAGACACATTAATCAGTGGATCCGAACGAGACTGCTGCCACCAAGCATCATACTATGGAGTCGCGCCTACAAAGAGAACAAGTTCAGACATCAATATCATATAGATGATAAGCATAAATGACTAACCAAAATATAGATAAATCAAAACACATACCAGCATCGACAGTGGTTGATTGCCAAGTCCATGCAATAAGCAAAAGACCAAGGAACTCTGTAATTGTAGCATCTAGAGGGATGACAACACCCCACAAAGTAGTACTCCCTCGATCTCCGAGAAAAGTAAGGATAAGAATCAGAGACATCTTGTCTCTCATCAAACTATCACAACACCCTGTTAGTGTTGTGGAAATCAATCATGTGAACGTGTCAGCTAACACGCCCAATCAAGAACCTTCGCTGCTGACAGAAGGGAAGATGTACATCCTCCCCATCCCACATAGGCAAATCCCTGTAAGGTCTCCAGATGAAGTACAACATCATATCAAGCTATTGCTGCCAGTACATCAGATGTCCCATATGAGACTACACAATAGTACCATCATACATAAAAACATATGGTCTCCCGGGGGAAGATCATGAACACCTACAGGCCTACATGCTGCTATATGCTCCCACGCCCAGATTTGTAGGAGGGTCACTCCACAATCAGGAGACTTACCTCCAAGGTAATCCACATAGAACATGTGGAAATATATATGGTCCAACATGCATGACCCCGGGCATATAAAGTATGGTCTCTAATTATACCCTGAAGATAGGCACTAAAACCGACAGAAAATCCATGCTGCCGATGATTGGGACACAAGATCCCACATATAAGACTGCCTAATAGGGTGGAAAATATATCTAAACCCATCCCAAACCTAGCCCATGGGATATCATATGGATCAGACATCCCAAGATGATCCTAGGGCAGACCAGATAGCTCAGATAGAGCAGTAATACCAGCGCCTCGATCGTACTCTAGAAAGGTGTCCTAAATCAAAATCTAAAGGATGAGATAAACATCCTCCAAAGTGACTGTGCACTCACCAATTGGTAATCAAAAGGTGCAAGTATCTAAATGCCACCTCTCTAATAGAGCAGAGATCAGACCCCTATTGGTCATGAGCTCGGGCATATAGCAAACCCAATACAGACCTAACTGCCTCAAGATATCTCTCTCTACCTCAGATAACTAAAAGTGATATACTAAACCTATAGGTCTTGACTCTCGGCAACACAGGATAGTCCTAGTGTACTGTAAAACAATAGAAAATAAAAACATCAGTATCAGGTCAAAAGAAAAATATCAGACAAGTCAGAATGCAAGCTACAAATTACAAACAGAGTAATTGCGACATTCCATACACAAATGCAGCACTTTTACACTATTTGTGGCATTCAAACAACAATTGTAGCATTTTTACAAAAAATGCGGTATTAAACCCGTCATTTGTGGTACACTAATCGATTGCAGCACCTAAACTGTGATTGCGGCAAAAATGAGTCCTATTGCGGTAGACAGTGCAAATTTTCAAAAAACATACTTTTTTGAAATGAAATAAATAAGAACATTAATGATAAAAGGGCTAGGTCACTCACCGGACATCCTGCACCAGCTGGATGATGAAAAGTATGGACCTGATTAGATGCGTGCACGACACCCAGTAGACCTGCCATAGCTCAATAAATAGCATAGAAAGCGAAGAAAATTTTGAACAGACTGACCAAAATATCCAAAGCTCCAGAGTTCAAAGTGAAAAATGAAAGGCTCTCCAAGCTATTTATAAGGGTTCCAAAAAAACCCTAATTCCTTGAGGACCTTAAATTTTTCTTCCCAGACCCTAGAAACTTTAAATGTCTATATAAGGAACATATTCAACAATTTTCAAAATCAGTCAAATACCCAGATTACCAATTTGCAGTTTCAACAAATTAACACTCATGTCATGACTTTTTGCTCCAATTTGTTGAGGGAGAATAAATACACCTGCTATCATCGGGGCAAGCTGGGGCAAGATCAAAACAGAGAATCTTTGACACACTGCGACAAGCCACATTGCATCAAATATGGGCAACTGCAGACACCCTAAAATGGATAGACTTGCGACTTTACATTTAAAAAAACACTAATTTTCATGTATTAATTAATGGTTTTTTAATCATTAATTAATCATCTATTTTCTTCTAAATTCATTCCCCAAATCATCTAATCAAATCTTCAAAATTAATTAAAGAAATAATTTTATTTAATTAATTAACCTTAATTGATTCATTTCCATTAATTAATTAATTAATTAAAGTCAATTTCCTAAAGTTTAAATTGAAATATTTAAACTTACTAATTAGATTCTTCCAATTAAATTAATTTCAATTAAATTAGTTTATTTCATTCAATAATACAATTCTAAATAAAAAACAATTCAATTATCTCACATGTTGAAAAATTTAATTTCAAAAATGAATTAAATATTAAATTATCTTCAAAGAGATAACTCTTAATCAGATCGCATGGGTTACCGCACTCACCTCTTCAGCTCTAAAAGGTAACTCAAAATTAGCTTTTCAGTTAACCAAACTCTATCTCCTCTCTCTCAGTTGAAGAGGTGGAGTTTACTAATGGCTTCTCCAGTTCCCTTTGATCTCAATCGTTCATCTTCCTATCTCTGCGATTGATCTCAACCATTCATCTCATTTTCAATTCCTATATAACAAACCCTTCATAACCATTTGCGGGATCTAGGATTTCAAGCTCGCATGCACCATTACTCTGTCAGATTGGTTCAAGCATCAAGCCATCTTGTGATCACACACATTCGATATCATATTCTCGACGCTCCCAAGTCATAGGCACTGCCCACACCAATACTAAGCATCAAACAAACAATGTTTTGGAAAGAGTAGAGAGATACAATAGAAGATTCAAGCAATTGGATTTGCATTCATTTGTTTTCCTCTTATTTTCTTATACATTTTATTGATTTGTAGTTTCGTTATTAGTAGTGATTTCTATCAATTTCCCCCATTACAAATCAATGCTACTAACTCCTTATTTGGAGCTTGGGTGACAGATCTCAATCTGTGCGTACAACAATAAAGTCTATTCATCTCAGAGCATTCATGACCTTGTAAACACTAACTTGTGTGGACCAATGAGAACTAAGAGATACTATAGAGATAAGTACTTTATCTTGTCTATCAATTATTACTCAAGAATGATGTTTGTCATGTTTTTGAAGGATAAATCTGATGCATTCTACATGTTTAAGGTATATAAAGAAAGAGTTAAAAAAGAAATATGTAAAGCACTTAAGTGTCTCAAATCTGACAGAGGAGGTGATTTCACCTCACATGAGTTCACAACATTTTGTGAAGAACATGGAATCAAGAGACAAATGTCAGCACCAAGGACACCTCAACAAAATGGAATTGCAGAGAGAAGGAACAATCCATAATTGACTATGCAATGATACTTTTGATACGAAAGGGAGTGACTCAAATATTTTAGAGAGAAGTTGTAAGTACTATTTTCTATACTTTGAACCAAGTACAACTTAAGAAAGGTACAAACAAAATGCCTTATGAGTTGTGGTATGTTCATACTCCTAGTGTCAATTATTTCAAAAAAATGGGAGTAAATGGTACATAAAGAAGGATGAACAAAATGGTAAATTTGATTCTAAGAGTGATGAAGGGATATTCCTATGCTATTCTAATAGAAGTAAGGCTTATAAGTGTTTGAACAAGCATACTAAAAAGATGGTTGAAAGTGCCAATGTTAGAATTGATGAATTTTCTGAGAAAATGAGGAAGATAGAAAAAAGGAACTAGAAGACTATGACAAGTTTGTTTATGTTCAACCGGTGGAGCCAGATACAGTACCATAAATGACTGAAGTGGTGAATGATCCACAATCAGTGAATGATGATGAAGGTATCCAAAGAATAGAACTAGTACTCCCAAGGTATGTGAAACTAAACCACACCCAAGATCAAATTAATGGAGATAAAAAAGTTGGAGTGATGACAAGGAATAAGGTAAGGGAAAGCACTTGTCTACTATCTGAATTAGAACCTAAAATTGTTAAAGATGCTTTGAAAAATTTTGATTGGGTTAAGCCTATGAAAGAGGAATTATATCAAATAGAGAAGGATAATACATGGACATTAGTACCTAGACCTACTGACAAAAATGTTATAGGTACTAAATGGATTTTCAGGAATAAGTTGAGTGGGAAAGGAGAAGTGATCAGTAACAAGGCAAGGCTAGTTTGCAAAGGGTATGCACAAGAAGAAGGACTGGGTTATGGTGAGACCTTTGCACCTATTGCTAGACTTGAAGTTGTAAGGATAATTTTGGCATATTCTTCTTATAAATTTTTTAAGGTCTATAAAATGGATGTAAAATCTTCTTTTCTGAATGGTGTGTTAGATGAAGAAATATACATTGAACAACCTGAAGGTTTTGCTACTGAAAAAAGCTAAATACATGGTATGTAACTTTCATAAAGCATTGTATGGATTGAAACAAGCTCCAAGATCATGGTATGAAAGGCTATATGCTTATCTTATTTAGATAGGTTTCTCAAGAACTAGTGACAATAACAATGTATATCAAAACTCTGAAAGTGAAGACATGATATTGATTGTTAAATTCGTTGTTGACGACATAATATTTGGTGGAAATGAAGCATTGAGAAGATCATTTGTAGAAGAAACAAGGAAGGAATTTGAAATTTCCATGATAGGAGAAATCAAATTATTTATTGTTCTTCAAGTACAATAGATAAAGAAAGGGATATACATCAGTCAATCCAAGTATGTGAAGGAGATTCTAAACACTTTCGGCATGAATGACTCAAAACTAGTGGGAACACCTATGGTTACAGGCTGCAAACTATCCAAGGAGGATGAATAAAAATAGGTAAATGAAACTCTATATAGATCCATGATTGGTAAATTGCAGCATGTTGTGCATAGTAGATCGGATATTGCACATGTTGTTGGTATTGTTGCAAGGGTTTCCTCAAACCCAAAGGACTCACATATGGTTGCAGTAAAGAGGATCTTTAGATATCTCAAGGGGATTGAAGATTATGGCATATGGTATGGTAAGGATGGAGATTTCTCTTTGAATGTGTTTATTGATGTAGATTGGGCAGGAAATATTGATGATAGGAAGAGCACAGGTGGCAGAGCATTGTTTCTTGGTGAAAGATTAGTCTCCTGGACTAGTAAAAATAAAAATTATATTTCTCAATCTACTGCAGAGGTAGAGTATGTTGTTTCTTCTCTAAACTGTTAGCAAGTGGTATGGATAAAACATATTCTTGAGAGAATTCATGAGAAGGTCATTGAACCAGTTGTTATCTATTTTGATAACACTAGTGCATTAAACATTTCAAAGAATCGAGTGATAGACTTGAAGACAAAGCACGTTGAAATAAAATATCATTCCCTAAGAGAACAAGTACAGGATAAGGAGGTAAGGCTTGACTATGTGTCTACTAAAGAACAAGTTACTGATATATTCACCAAGCTATTACCAAAGGATACATTTGATTATCTCAGAGGTAGATGAGCGGTTATTTCCCTATCTGAAGTTAATTAGAGGAGGATGTTGATTGTATTAGTTCATATGTTTTTATCATAATATCATATGTATGAATTGATGTAGTGGTGGACTACTCCATAAGGGAGAATTCTTAGTATGATGTTTTAATGTAGTGATGAGGAAAGAACAAGAAAGGATCACTCAAGTATAAACAGAGATGAGTGAATGTTTAGACATCTTTGGAATTTTTGTCAAAGGGGGAGAATATGTATTTTATATAGAGGGAATATATGCAATTGAAAAAAGGGAAGAGTATGTATGCAAACAAGAGAAGAACATATAGGAGGAGTAACTTCTAGTTTTTCAACTATAATAAGGGAGGGACATCCATGGGTGCTAGCTAGAAGATGTATGATTAGAGGCATAGATAGAAGTGGAAAATTTTTGCAAAAGTTAGTAAGAAGATTGTCATCAGAGAGACAGGGTGTTGTCATAAAATCAACAAGGTTATATCAATAAGAGTTCAGAAGTTAAGAGAAGAGAAGAGAGTTGTCATCAATGCCAAAGGGGGATATTGTTAGCATAAATGATGCAATGATGCTAAGTATTGCATTGATGAAGATTGGTATAGATTTGATGATAGGTGAATCAGTTATTTGGTTGTCATCGATGTCAATTGAGTGACTTTGTATTTTCAGTATGTTACCAGATATTGTGTAAGTGAATCATGAGTTTCAGTATATTTCTGAAATTGTTATTCTAATGGAATAATATGTTATGTTTTGTGATCTTAAATTTTCCATTGCAAATTTTGACATGAAGTATTGAGTTGGTTATGTTTGAATGAAATCAAACTGGGTAACTACTAAAACAGTCAGTGACAGATTGCAAGTAATTTGAATGTTATCTCAAATCAGTAAACTATTTGATGGAGAGGTCATAAGATATGACTGAGAAAAATGTCTTGATACTATGTTTGCGATCACAACTTATATCATTGATCGATACAACTAGTTTATTAGACTGGAAGTGATGTTAATAAGATGAACAGGTAAACAAGACAAAACTCTTGAACAGGTTATGAAGATTTGTGAATCGGTGAAGGAATTTGAAGTGACAATAGGATCGATGATTTTTTTTATGAAGTAGTAAGGTAGTTCTATGATTTGTGGAATATATTTGACATCACATTGCTTGAGGTATGTGTTTGAGGTGGATTCTTCAAGAATTTTCTTTTGGTCAAAAAACTTTTTGAAGATGGCTCAACTATGAAGGTAAAATCCATATGTAAGACCATGTAGTCAGAGAAAAATGTTTTGAGGTTTTAGATACATTTTATCTTACCTAATATGATATTGATTATTCATATCTCAGATCTAGGGTTTTTTTTAAGTCGGTGGAAGTAAATCTATACATTGGAATGTTGATGAAAAAGTTATAGAGCTTATTGCAAATTGTAGAAGGATTTGGTGACAGAGAAAGTGAAGGAATCAAGTGTGATCAAGTTGTGGAAGACTATATTGTGTGTAGAGAAGAATTTCAGAGATTAATTGGGTATGATCATGTAGAGGTAGTGCAATTTCATAAATCACTTTATATGTTGGTTTCTAACCATTGTAATAGTGAAATCCCTTAACAGGGTGGATCCTAACAAATCTTTGTTATGAATCCTCTAACAAGGTGGCATTCAAATTAAATTTTCTAAGTCCTCTAACAAGGCTCCTGCTAACGGGGCAAAGATCCTAATAGATCTAAATGCAAATCCCTTAACTGGGTAGCACCTAACAATGCTTTTGTAACCTTTAATAGGGTAAGCTCCTAAGAGGGCGTATTCCAGAAGAGTACAGATTTAGTGGGTACCAACTCACACTGTGGTTTTTTTCTCATTTGGGTTTCCTTGAGAAAAATATGTTGTTTACATTGTGTGATTGATTGCTTGTAGATGCATGCTTTGAAAGTTTTATTTATACTTGTTTTTGTTGAATATTTTGGTGCATAAAGATTAAAGAGGTTGAAATTAGTGAATTTGATGCTTATTGATTCACCCCTCCCCTCTTAGTAATCATACATGTATTAAAAAAGCTCATCATTATGAGCATTCAACCATTATTGTCAAGCAACCATTGAGCAAGCAATCAAGAAAAGTATTGAGTATCCAAGTGCAATTTCAAGTTGCATTGTAGTCTTCAAGTATTCAAGGTGTCTTCCATAGATCAATATTATTTCCCCATTGAGGCCAAGAAAATGAGTTTCTTGCAAGGACATTGACATCATTTCTTTATTCCTCAATCATTCATTAGTGATTTTCAAAACATATTCATATGGTTTTTTCTTGCATGATTTCCTTTTGTTTTTTGTGTGGATTCAAAGCTATTGCATAAACATTCTTGATCACATTCAAAGAGGTTAGAGTAGCTACATTGCATGATACACTTCATTTAAGATCTAATATTTGTTACATGTCAACATTCCTTACTTCATTTCAATTCAAGGTTAATTCCTAAACTACCTTAACAACAGAAAGCCCCCCTTCCACAAACAATTTCCCTTTTTATATGTGCAGGAGCAGGTTTCGAGATATGCAAAATTGGATTCAGGAATTTTGGGGGCTATCTCAGAGATCAAAATTAGAAAGTACACAATTGAAAAATCCTAAAAAGTTGACTTGTTCCTGGGGACCTTAGATTTTTACAGTCGGAATTTACAGGTGCTAGAGTCCCAAATCCAAAACGATTTTAGTATGTGATAACTTTGTTACTGGAAATTGCAGTTTCAAGGTATATACCCTTCTAATTCATTTCAAGATGCACAAATCCTTCCCCAATATTGCATTTTCTTTCAGATCTATCATTGTATCAGTCTTTTTCATTTATTTTCTAGATCCATAGTCAATCTTATAAATAATATCCTTTAAAGGGAATACCAAATTCCCCTTTTGTTTGAGCTATGCATTAGCACCCTTAATCCCTTTTGTTGTGCTAATTAAAATTGAACTCAAGGGTTGGATTTGTATTCCTAATGTATACCATAGGATCTTGATAAGTGATCTCTACCCTTAGAATTTCTCACCATTTTCTATTATACACAAGTAATAGTCATTTGTCAAATCCACTTTACAATTTTGTCCTTGAGTTAAATACACCTTTTCGACATCAATATCTAGGTATAAACCATAAAGAATCACAAAGAATTTTTATATTCAAGAAGACTGAATCTTCTATGGGCACTTTTTTTTTTGTTCAACTTTACCATTAAACCAAAGTCAGCTTCAATTCATAATATTGAAAATGCTCCTATGCAATACAACACACATGTTTTTTTATGAGAAAAATTAATAGGTCCTTTAAAATACAAATTTAACAAAGAAACAATTTTATTACTTTCTCCCTATATATATACTTAAATGTAATGTAATTTTAAGTGTAGGATGTTTGTTATATGTATAGTGTTCCAAGGAAGGTAGTTTAGAGAGAATAGTTGAAAAGGTGTGTTGATGAGTTTTTGGTCACAAATTATCACCATGATCTCTATGTTGCAACATGTCTTTCTTTCTCGAGGGTATGGCTAGGACTCCCAAGGTCTCATGATGCCATTAAGGTTGGGAGGAAAGAAAGTTGTTATTTTTTTCTTTTATTTTCTTTTTTCGTATGTAAAGTCTCATAGTTTTGTCTCCCATGAAAATCATAAATTATTAGAAAACAATAGTTAGAAATATCTCATCATGTTGAGTTGAAAATATTGTGTATGAAGATAAAGTCTTATTTTTGTGTTTTTTCCTTCTCTTCATTTGCCTTCCTCATTCAAGATCTTATTATTATTGAAAATATAACATAGGAGATATTTTATTAAAGCTTTAATTATGTAATAAAAAGCAATCCATTTTGGTTTTGTTTCATTGTCATCTATTTAAAAGGATGTTAGTTTATAAAAGGGTTTGTTATTTAGAAATTTTGTAGAATGGCTTTGCAACTTTTTCTATGTTTCCCTATCTTCATCTAGAGCAGGCCTCTTTCTTGTGTGAGCAAAGGTCATCCTCTCTGGAAATTTACTTCCCTCTTTCTTTGAAATTATAGAGGCTAATAAAGACCTAAGGCTCTTCTGAATACTAATGGTAGGAGGTCATTCAAAGAGATGGTGGATGAGTGACCAATGGCGCATGAAGGAGTAGAGTTTGTTAGGTAATAAGAACCAGTAACCAATGGCCATGGCGGATACAGAGGTTAGAGTTATAGCAACCCATTAATTGTTAATCCTAATTTTCTTATGAACACACTGTTAGAGGCTGAGAAGAGTAGATTGGAAGGCATTGCCATTTTCTTGCTGGCCCAAGATATTACCAAGCTCCCTTCCCATGCTTTTATTAATGATTGGATTAATCAAACATGGAATATTAAATTGGGTTTTCATTTCACTTTCAGTTGTATGATTCAAAGAGGGTTATTTTTTGTGTTCTTTAAAACCCCAAAAGTGCAAAAATAAGTGGTTAAATGACAATTTTGGAATATTGGTTCTTGTAAATTTAGGGATTTCTCCTGGTTAGCTGAGGCCAATAGAGAAGAAGTGATTTCCCTCTTTATCCCTAGATGGGTTAATATTAAAGATATTCCCTCATATTTGTGGCATATCATCCCTATTTCTATTAAATATGTTGTACGAGTTATTATAATGGAACAATCTACAACCTTGTTGCCCCATATGGACGCAAGATTACTCATTGCCATATTTCATGGCACTAATCTCCCTAATTCCTTAGTTATTGAAATGGAACATGAGACTATCTCTTTCCCCTCTTTACTTTTTAGGTGGACTCAATGTTTGTTTTTTATGCCACAAAGAAAGGAATATGAGAAAAAATTTCCCTCTCTTGAAACAAAAACCTACTCCTATTAATTGTGTTGTTACTTCCAAAAATACCAAGTCTCACTCAGTACAACCCATGGACCCCATTTCTTCTCTATTCAAATCCAATCACCCTCTCCCCTCACCTCTATTAAACAAATTCTTATGACTTCCCCTATTATCTCCAACCTCTCTAAACCTGATCTAGTGACTTTGATGGAAAAACCTCCTGATGATCCTCCTGACCCCCTCCCCTCTGATGGTGGTGATATGATTATTGGGTTTGATGGAGACCCTGGTAATTATAATAATGTTGAGAAGCTTAAAATTCTTAAAGAAACTCTGAAATAGAATTATTTTCCTAATTATAACAAAAGAAGTTCTGGAGATTTCCAGATTAGGAATTTAACTCAGCATGGTAGACAATCCTCACATAAGCGCCTCAATGCAAAAAAAATTGCAGTAGGGAAAATCAGACAACTGGATGCAGATTGAGATCACTTGGAAAAATCTATTTTGGATGGTAATGATCGACCTTCCATTCCTAAGAAATTTGACCTTCCCTTTGGGAATAGCATGACCTCCCCTTTCCTAGGAAGAAGGCACACAGTGTCAAATTGAATGCTTCCAATGCCAACAGGCTGGGAGGATCCCTTGAGGGAAGAAGTGTTTTATCCAAATATTTCATTGAGGAAGGATGTCTCTCCCTTGTTAGTTCAAGTTATGGTGAAGCCCTTGAGGAAATTAAGAACTCTAACGATTCAGATGGGGATGATCGACTCTCCGACTTTTCTCTTATTGTAATCCATGCCAACTAGTGCTCTGAAGTTGGACCCCCCAGTCATTTGACACTGAATGTGGTAAAGATGATAGTGATAACCTTCCTCATAGTGATGGAGAAGATCCTACTAGTTCTCTTTGCTTGTTGGAAGAATATAAATCAGATAGTGAAGGGATGGGTGAGTTAGATAGAGCCATTGTTCCTTTCTCAGAACATCAATATTAAGTGTATTTGGAAGGACACTTTGGCTCTCACTACTAAAAACTATAAAGGTAAATGAGGTGATGAAATCCTTGTTGGAATGAGATAGAAGAAGGAAGTCTCCAACTAGGGATTTTCTCCATGCAGTAGAGTAGTTTGGGTGGTGTTGAAAAGAAAAGATATATCCATTGGTGTTTTTTTCCATTTAAACCCTTAATGAGTAAAAGAACAAAATAGAATTTTGGAAATGGATCTTACAATTTGAGGACATACCTTGGATCATTGTAGGAGACTTTGACATGGTTATGGGGCCTCAAGGAAAATCGGGAGGTTGAAAGCTAGGTAGAAAGGTGATGATAAATTCTTTTGGCATAAGATGATTTTCAAGCTAAATTTATGGGATTCCCTGTCTAGAAATAAACTAGTTAATCCAGGAGTGTGGTACACTTGGTGTAACTATTAAAAAGGGAAGAATAGAATCTATTTTAGGCTGGACCGATTTTATGCAAACAAGGATTTCTTTAGATTTGACAGGGGCACAAATTGAAATTATGTAAAAGTTGTTCCTATTATAATGATTTAGAATAATTGAGAGGGGGGGTGAATCACTTATCCAAGGTCTAGATGTACCAATTGAACTTTAAAAAACTTCAACCAACTCAGATCCACTCAGTAATTCACTTGGTCTCTATAGCATATGATCAGCAATATAAAATAACATCAAATAACATTCACACAAGTATGACACCAGGATTTAACATGGAAACCCAATATGGGAAAAACCATCAGTAACATGCTACCAATTTTTCACTCTTCTAAAGTGAGCTTTGTGAAAAGGCAACTCAGTTAAAGGTTACAATACACACTGTTAAATGTGACCCAGTTAAAGGATTTAATCACTCTCTTAGAAGTGTGCCTTGTTAGAGGGCTTAGACCATTCCATTAGAATGTCACCTTGATTAAAAGGATTTAACAATATTACTGTTAGGTCAACCTTGTGTAGAAGTATTTTTCAACTGATACAATGGTTTGAAAGTAACAAAAAATTGTGATCTAAAGAATACAACTCAATTTGCAAATACAAATCCAATTATAGCTCAAATTCTAATTCACTGACTGACCTTCATTTTCATCTCCATCATTCTGATCTTCTCAGAAATCCTTCAAGCAATCACCACTATGCAATCTTGTACTACTCTCTTCAATCCTTTCTTCCTTCTACTTAAGTTTTGCCAATCAACTGAATTAACCTCATGCCACCACCACACTCATAAACTGCAATTAGGTTAAACTTATACCTCTCTAATTAGGTAGCTCGGTCTATTTATTCTTAATCATCACCGTATATCTTAGGTTTAGCTCATATATAAAGAACCCTTTCATCATTTCATTTCCATCTACCTTGTAGAATACATCCTAAAACTCTTTCTTGAATCCATACATAAAAATGGTTAAACATATATTAAATGCTCATTTAATTCTCCACAAAAATATCCTTATCTTAAATACGCTTCATATATCCCAAGAAAATCAAATATGTTGGCTGGGATCTCAAACTATCATAATACTCACTTGGTCAATACTGTGCACTATCGCTCGGTCATCTCTGTGAAAATGGGTAATTCTCTGACACTCGACACATATTGATGTTTGGTCAACACTAAAATTTTCTCGACATATACCGGTGCTCGGTCGACACTCACATCACTCAGCACTACTTGACACAGACTTAAGTTCCTTAATATTCTGCTCTATAACTCAGTCAATACTAACCTTGTAGTCATCCAAACTTCACTTAGACTTAAGATAAACAATATATTACCTTGTCAAGGTGCGATCTCATCAAGTACCCATTGTAGTTTCACATAACTCAACCATTCTCCAGGTCTTCTTGTTATCTCTCATTTTCAAATCTTCTTCATAAATCAATTGATATGGCACTTTATAAGATGGAAACTATCTTACAAGTTAAAGTTTGACATCAATGGAAATTTAACAATTGTTTCAATTTTAGTTTCCAAAAATATCCCTCTTTGGAATTAATGGAAAACACATGCAAACAAACAACATATGCAAGGTTCCCAAACAATCCAAAAAGTATGTTCTATAAACATATTTTCATTAATGTCCTTAGCTTCATTATGATTCTCTCAATATAAATATTGTCTCCCTCTTGGATATATTTCTCTCTGTAGCTTATCTCCCTCATTGTTTATTTCTCCCTCAAATATTATATCTCCCTTACTGATTTCTCTTATGTATATCTCTTTCATAGTCATTTCTAAAGTATTTCTCCCTCTTTGACAACAATGCCAAATACATACATCTTCAACATGTAGATATATTTTTTTCCAATTTCTAAATTCTATGCTCCCTCTGTCATCTTGCTTATGACTTATCAACATATTTTTCTTTACACTTCACATCCTTAGGAAACTCCTAAAGTGTGACCACCTTTTGCATCAATCTGTCATATATTCTATGTAATATATTTGATGCAATCACTCTATACAATCTCAGTTAGCCTTAGATAGGGGAATCACCCCTAATTTGCCTCATAGATACTCATGAGTGTCATTAGGTAAAGCTTTAGTAAATATATCTGCCAACTATTCCTTTGTATGAACATACTCAGGTCTTACTTCTTTGTCTTGTACCAGCTCTCTCAAGTAATGATACTTGAAAACATTATGCTTGGTCTTTGTATGCATCACAGGGTTCTTTGAAATGTTAATAGCACTAGTGTTATCACAAAAAATAACAACTAGGTCTATGTGATGATCATAATTTGTCATTAGTATAGAAGGAAATAGATTTTGGACCATCGGTTACATAATCACATAGTGATAGCATTCAGACAAGCACAGAGGTCATCGAAACAGACAAGTGCAATGGTCGCCGAAATAGACAAGTGCAATGGTCACCATAAATGTCTTAACACAGTGAACACTGAATAGAAGTATCATTGACAAACAATTTACAGAGTAAACCAAGAGCATAGTTCACACACATCACTGAGTACATACTACAAAGCATACCGAGCACTAGTCTACCGAGAGACAGTTTTATTTCCAAGAAAAGTGGATCTGAGATACATGTCAGCTAAAGCACTTCAGTCTTAAAAATAGCATTATGCTTAGCTATAAAACCATTTCTTGAGGATCAGGTAAAGCATAATTAATAGTTTTAATTAGTCTAACTAATTGTAAACATGCAAACTAAGAGATCAAGGTCAAGTTGTAAACCTTTGATCATAGAGTTTTTCTTGTAAAGTGTAAAACCTATTTAGGTCAAAACCTTTGTATATATAGATGTATTGATTGTAGTCATAGCAGACATCTATGGATCAGATAGAGAGTTTCATGCATAAGGACACAAAAGAAATAATTTAGTTATGAAGAACTAAGATTCAAAGGTACCAAGAAGAGCAGACGTATTATCCATCACTATAGGTGATACATCCATTATGTGAACTTAAAGGATCTGTAATCAGCAATTCAAGATTGCATACTATTAGGTCATAATTATTTTTGACTACTCTCTAAAAATTGTAGAAAATAGAAGATATCCTTTAATAAGGTGGACTTAATAGTCTTATTGTAAATCTCTTAACCGAGTACACACTTAACAATGTTGTTAAAATCTCTTAATTTAGTAGACCTAACAAGTCTAAAATGTTACTCCTAACAGGGTAAGATCATCATAAGTGATCACACTTGTAGCCTCAACCAGCACCTTCCATTCTGTAGATAGTGAATCTTTGTGGGTTTCATCCCCACTGTAGTTTTTACCTTCTAACAGGGGTTTTCTACGTTACCAATTCTTGTGTCATGTGTAACTAATTTTAATGAATGTTTACATGCAATTACATTTATGTTTTGATATTACATGCATAAGCTAGAAAAACAATATGGTCAGTAATGAAAGTAAAGATTACTAAAGGTTAAAGTGATAAAAATTTTAAGGGTACTGATTCACCCCTCCTCTCTCAGTACACACCACTCCATTATTCCAACAATTGGTATCAGAGCTAGATCTCTTATTTGGAAAATTTTAAATCACTTGAGAGAAAAGATCATACAATGGAAAGGTATAAGCTTGATAAGAATATTGAGAATCAGAAGTTGGAGATAGAGATTTTCTTTGAGAAATACAAAGAAGAAAGAAACAAGATGAAATAAGTATTGGCTAAGAGAAAATCCATGGCATCTCACTACAATGAAATTGACTATCATGAAGAAGAGATACCTGATTTGTTTGCGTCATCAGGATCTACATCTAGAAATACATCTGACACATCTGAAGGAAGCATTACAAGTCTTAATGAAATCAAACAACATCTGACTGGACAAGTAAAGGTACTGAAAATTGGTCAAGAGACATAGATGGTAGGAATGATTGATGTTATGAATAATGCTAGACAAGATGAACAAGAAATAACATTAGCTATTGATGACAGGAGGAAGATGACTGAAAATATGTAAGAGAGAGAAACTAAAATACAGAGACTTACTGAACATCATCATGAGATCACCAATCAGATAGTTCTTATGAGTCATGAGGCCAACCGAGTGAACATAGAACTTAATGGGAAATTGGAAGCTATTGGTGAACTAAGAGAAGAAAAAGAGAAATTGAAGCATGAAGTAAGGATTTAGCAACAACGTAACGATATGATCAAGAAAGCTGAAGAGAGTACAAAAATAATGGATGATTTTCTGAATAGACAAAGGAGACTCAACAAAAATACCGATCTAGGGTATACCAAGCATGGAGAATCATCAAACCAAGCTGATCAAAAAGATGTCTACACAAATCCAAGACCAAGGAAGCTGTCATGCAATCATTGTGGAAAACCAGGCCACACATCAAATGTTTGTAGGAGAAAAGTTAAAGGTATTCCTAAATCCACTTCTACACTCATAGGTAAATGTTATAACTGTAACAAGCATGGACACAAAGCACATGAATGCAGATCTAAGGTGAAAAAATGAAAGAAGGAATCCTACATGGAAAAATATTGTTCTACCTGCAAAATACATGGCCACACATCTCATGAATGCAAGAAAAATAAAAAGAAAGTATGGAAACCTAAAGATCAAGAAAATGCTTATAAACTAAGAAGAGTCGGTAACTCATATGTTTGGGATTACAACACATGGGTAAATTGCATAGCATGTGGTAGATATGGACACATAGCTGCAAAATGCATGAGAAAATGGATACAAAGATCAAGGAACTGGACTAACTCCGGAATGGCATGCTTACAATGTCATAAGGTCAGTCACATAAGAAAGGACTGCAGAGACTTAGTGACAGAGTCAATCACTTTTGCTAATGGCAACACAATTAAAGATATCAGGAGAATCATAAATCAAATGTGGAGGAAAGCTTCAAACAAAGATGATGTTGGACCAAGAACCACAGTTGGTGACACCTCATCTAATGGATTAGGTGATTTCACCACCCCCACCTAAGCATACAAGTTAGTATGGAACTGCACTCTACAAAGTTATATTTTACATCAGTTCCAATATTGATTGATAATATGCCAAATTAGCATGAATGAAGATGCATTATGGTATTACTTGTTATGATTTTGTGAATCCAACCTTGCCGGTCAATACATACCGAGCATCGTCGGTGTACATATGAAAAACAACCAAGTTGTCAATATAAACTGAGCATCATTGGTAAACATGTAAAAGACAATCAAGTCTTTTCTATATACCGAGCACTATTGATGAACATGATAAAAGTAAAACTAAGTTTTAACTTACCCCGAGCGTTGTATACTCACCGAGGATGAAGGCTTTGGTATGATAACCGAGAATCATTGTTTCATCAATCGAGTGGTAGTTGAAGCATTAAATGCACCACTTAGGTTATTTTCTATAAATAGGAAAACAAAGAGCTCATTCATTCACCAAGAAAAAAAGAGAAAATAGCAGAGCAAAGACAAACGACCAAGAGCGAAAAGATTGTAGATTGATTCACAGCAAATTCAAAGGCTTCTCCGAAAGAGTCCTAGCATCTAAAGCAAAGATCAAGTGAGTATCTGGACTCACTGAGCTCACAGTTCATTTACAGAGAAAGCCCTAATCTCACAGAAAAATGGCAACCACATCATGAGTCTCAAAGATCAAGAACATAAAGGACAAGAAGATCAACCTAATTAAGAACACAACATGTGAAGAGCCCAACTATAAATTTTTCCATGAGGTTTCTTCACAACCTGACGACAAGGGAGGGTTCTCAAGTATACTTCCTAGGTTTTTTCTGGTTGAAGATATCCACACATACATCCACTACAATGTTGAAGAGATCAGAGATCTTGAGGTTGAAGAAGCTTACTAGAAGCTTTGCCAGGATGGCAAACTTAAAGATGAACACAAGCACATTGAGCTGAAAGGTTTAACTAATGCCCTACTGTTCCTGAAAGAGTTTAAGACTAAGTGGATATGCATTGTACTTAGTTGGGTACATGAAACAAAATGTGGTTGGATTAATCAAAACCAATCACAAAGGATGTGATTCACGTTGTGACAGGTTATCCAGTAACTAACAAGGCTAAAACCTTAAAGCATCCTTCTCGCCCCGGCATTGAAAATTTAACTGGTGCAGTATGGGACAATAGAGGTTTGAAATTTAATTCAATCACTAAACTAGAGATGAAGTTCGGTGCATGTGTGATTGGGTAGAAGGTATTCCAAGCTAGCTGAATGAACAACATAGCATGTGGAGTAGTTGACACTGCCTATAGGATTGTGAAGAAGGGACTTCAACTGGACTTATCCGAGATGCTATTAAAGAAACTGTAGGAGAATATGAGCACTATTAGACAAGCCAGATCTAATTCATGTAAGTTTGGATCACTCCTTATGTGCACATTCTTCTACTTTCATAATTTCTTCCCATATGTCGATAATGTCAATTGGGACACAACTTGACCAATAATTGCATAGATTAGTGAACTCATTAAGTCACTAAGGTATAATTTCACATCTGTCATGGATGCATACTTCACCACTTTCAAGGATAGAATGCAAAAGAGAATGAGAATACCTGCACAACTAGTGGAACAATACAAAGATGACATCTTTCATAGTGGATACTGACACCACTCTAATCAAACTAGTTGTACCGAGAACAGCATGGTTACCACCAATCGACTATGAGATCATCATTGATCACGCCACAAATGCTATTGAAGCTCTTATAAATGAAGTAGTGGAAAAATCATTGAGCAGATTTGGTAAGTATGAGGAAGCCAAGTCTAGAATCAAAACTGGTTTAGTAGTGAAGAAAATAGATCAGAAGAAAACAAAGATGGTGAAAACACTTAAGAAGAAAGTGTCAGTAAATGATGAAGATTCAGAACAAGATGTCACCGAGGGACATTCACCCATTGATGAAGGTAAAGAGATAGCTAACTATGATTCTACTGAATCAGATGCACCACCTACCAAGAAATCCAAGGCTACAAATGTAACAGCTGCATCAAGAACAAGGAGTAATACTAAAAAATAAGTAGACTCATCATTGGTAAAGAAAGGTACCATGAGGACTTATCAAAAAAGAAAGACTCAAATCGGGAAATCAACACTGAGACAAAGAAGGAAATACATAAGAGGAAAAGAGGACAAGGATGACACTGAATAGGATGAGAGAGAATAAGGACTCCAAACTAAAAAGATCAAAGTTCCTAAAATAGTTGATGAAGTTGTAGAGTCAATCATCAACACTGAGAGCATATCACATCGCAAGATTAGAAAATGTCTAACTTTGTCTCTCGGAGATCAGAATAAGATAGAAGAAGCCATAATTAAGGTAATGGTTGCATACAAGTATGTACCAATACAATTCAACAAGAATATACCACAAGAGCTTAATGACAAAATATCAGCAAGATGGACATATGTCTTACACACATAAAAATAGATAAGGGAAAGATCCCTAGTTACACTCATTCCACCTGAGTCAACAGTTGAAGAAATTGATTCAACAATGAAGGAGCATGCAAAGAAATTTTCAGAAAAGGTGAGAGAATACAAAGTACTAGAGAGAAGATTAGAAGACCTTGACAAAGAAAGTAATGAGATTTGGAATGAAATATTCAATGCCCCCAAGCAGGTACTGGCTCTTACCGAGACACCTCACTATGAAGAAAAGGAGGCCACACCGAGCCCAGAGCATATCTTCATCAATGACATCGAGGATACCAATCTAGTTGATTTGACAACAGAGGCAAGTAAGGTCAAGTATGATGTACCTCAAATATTACAATCATTAGGGGATACAACAGAGATCACCATAAAAGATATAACTAATATTGATTCTATTGATGATCCCAAGAATGATGAATATGTAAATGATGTCGCCAAGCCAATAAAGGAAAAGGATACAATGGATGTTACATAGGTAAATGTACTAGGTCACATGCCTTTATTGATACAAGCTATCAATATAATTATTGAAGAAAAGGAAAAGACGCCTGAGCCTGATGCAAACATACTAGAGGATAAAGGTGGTGAACATAGGGAGAAAAAGGATACAAATGAGGAGAAGAAATATGCAAGTGGAGAGGAGAAACTGAGTGATTCCACTAACAAGAACACCAAAGAAAACAAATTTGTAGATAAAGATAAGGTTGATGTAGAGACATCTACTAATTACCATAGGTTAATACTGAGCAACATACCAAAGGCGCCACACAATAACCCAAATCAAAAGAGACAAAAAATGAACACGCTATAGTTCTACATTCCCCTGCTTCTAGTACTAATTCAAAGAAGAAGAAGAAGAAGAAGAAGAAAATAAAAGCACTAGTCACACTTGAAGAAATTGTTAACATACCCTACTGTGATCCAAGGAAACTAGATCATGAGTCACTAACCAAATATGGAGAACTTTGCAAGAGAAAGGCAATACAGGACAAGCTCAAAAAGGAGCACAAAAATTCACAAGTCCTGAACAATACAAAGGAAATATTATTTCAAATACTACCTGACACTCAAATTGATCAAAATACACCAATACTTGATCAATTGGTAGTTCTCACTGAGGCCATTACATCACAGAATGTGGAAGTTGACAAGGTGATTGAAGAACATGCAGAAGAAAAGCGTCAATACAAGCTCACTGAGAAGATCAACCAAGAAGTGGCAGAAAACAAGGTAAAACTTTCTAAGCTAGTTACTACATTGGAACCAATAATATCAAAGGTAGTCAACTTAGTTCAAAATTTGTGCACACTAGAGAATTTCACTACCGAGCATAGTGAAAAGATAGCTAAAATAGATGAAGATCTTAAAGCTAGTGTACAAAGTCTCACAACTGAGGAAAATGCATTCAAATTGCATTATGAGAAGATTATAGAATCCAAAAGGTTGAGACTTGAGCTAAAAAAGGCTAAAACAAAAATGAGAGATGAGGTAACTGAGCTTCAAGCTATGTTACTCCCAAATCTCACATTGTTGTTGAAATACATGACTTTGGCAAAAATGTTAATTGCCACCTCGTAAATGTTAGTTACTGAGAGTATATATGAAATGCACACTAGAATCAGTTTGGCACATATGACCCTCGAACACCTCAAGGAGAAATCGAAGAAGTAGATCGAAGATATTCAAAAATCCCATGCACACATATTTGACAAGCTGTAAGTATTACACCTTTGTCATTATTTTTTTAAAAAGGGGGAAATATATGTATAAGGGGGAAAATATATGTATAAGGGGGAAAATGTATATACCTTACAAAGAAGGATAACATGCCAAAAGCCAAAGAGGTTAATATACAAAGGAGGAAACATGTACATACACTATACTGAGGCATGCACATAGGGGGGGTCACTTGACAAGGTAAACACTTGGTGTATATACTGAACATATCAACTTGCACATATCAGTTTTTGATACTAATGCCAAAGGGGGAGATTGATGATCATAATTTGTCATTAGTATACAAGGAAATAGATTTTGGACCATTGGTTACATAATCACCGAGTGACAACATTTAGACAAGTGTAGAGGTCACTGAAACAGACAAGTGTAATGATCACCAAAAATATCTTAACACAGTGAACACCGAATAGCAATATCACCGACAGACAGTTTATAGAGTAGATCAAGATCCCAGTTCACAAACATCATCGAGTAGAGACTACAGAGCATACTGAGCACCAATTTACCGAGAATACAATTTTATTTCCAAGAAAAGTGGATCTAAGATACACATCAGCTAAAGCACTTCAGTCTTAAAAATAGCTTTATGCTTAGCTGTAAAACTATTTCTTGAGGATCAAGTAAAGAATAAGTAATAATTTTAATTAGTCTAACTGATTGTAAACATGCAAACTAGGAGATCAAGGTCAAGTTGTAAACCTTTGATCATAGAGTTTTCCATGTAAAGCGTGAAACATATTTAGGTCAAAACCTTTGTGTATGTAGATGTATAATCAATTAGAACACGGTGATTGTAGCTATAGCACGTATCTATGGATCAGATAGAGAGTTTCATGTAGAAGGACACAAAAGAAAGAATTTAGTTATGAAGAACTAAGCTTTAAGTCTACCGAGAAGAACAAAGGTACTATCCATCACTATAGGTGATACGTACATTATGTGAACTTAAAGGATCTGTAATCAACAATTCAAGATTGCATACTATTAGGTCATAAGTATTTTTTAATACTCTCTAAAAATTGTAGCAAATATAAGAAATCCTTTAAGAAGGTGGACTTAACAGTCTTATTGTAAATCTCTTAATGGAGTGCACACTTAATAGTGTTGTTAAAACATATTAACCGAGTAGACCTAACAAGTCTAAAATTTTACTCCTAACAGGGTAAGATCATCGTAAGTGATCACACTTGTAGCCTTAACCGACACCTTCCATTCTAAAAATAGTGAAGCTTTATGGGTTTCATCCCCACTGTAGTTTTTACCTTCTAACAAAGGTTTTCTGTGTTACCAATTCTTGTGTCATGTGTAACTAAGTATCATGAATGTTTCTATGAATGTTTACATGCAATTACATTTATGTTTTGATATTACATGCATAAGGTAGAAAAGCAATATGGTTGGTAATGCAAGTAAAGATTACTAAAGGTTAAAGTGATAAAAGTATTAATGGTACTGATTCACCTCTCCCCTCTCAATACACATAATTCCATTATTCCAACACTATGATCTCTTCCTTCATACTTTTTAACAATTTCTTGATCCACACTATGTTTGAACAATTTATTGTTGCTGTGACATATTCAGCCTCTACTGTAGATTGAGAAATACAATTGTGATTTTTACTTGTCCAAGAGACTAATCTCTTTCCTAAAAATAATGCACCTCCACTTGTTCTCTTTCTGTCATCAACATTACCTTCCCAATCCGCATTTGGGTAAAATTTCATTTCAAACTTCTCATGCTTCTTGTAAATAATCCATAGTCCTCTATTCCCTTCAAATATCTCAGAATCCTTTTCACTATCGTTAAGTGACTATCTTTAGGATTTGCAGAAAATCTTACAATAATCCCAACTGCTAATGCAATATCTGGTCTACTGTGGACAACATATTGTAGTTTTCCAATCATTGATCTATACAGGGTTTGATTCACTTCAGTTGTCTCATTTGTCTTTGATAGTTTATGTCCGGTAGACATAGGAGTACTTATAGGTCTGGAGTCATCCATACTAAAAGTCTTCAGTATCTCCTTGATATACTTAGATTGAGTATTTTAGATACCTTTCTTCATCTGATATACTTGCAAACCAACAAAGAATTTGATCTCTAAAAACATAGATACCTCAAATCTAGTTTGCATCTCTTTTGCAAATAATTGGCATAAACCATCTTGTCCTCCAAATATGATATCATCAACAAATATTTCAGCTAACAATATCCGTTTACCTTTCTTAGAATTTAAGTATAGATAATTGTTGTCATTTGTCTTTGTAAATCCAATCTTGACTAAGTAATTATGCAATCTCTCACACCATACTATAGGGGCTTGCTTCAATCCATACAACACTTTATGTAACTTGCAAACCATATTCTTCTTGCTTGAATTGACAAATCCTTCAGCTTGTTCAATGTATACCTCTTCTTCTAGTATTCCATTCAAAAAGGTTGATTTTACATCCATTTGATATAATTTGAATCCTTTGTAAGCTACATAATCTAGTAGAGTTCTAACTCCTTCCAATCTTGCAAGTGGGGAAAATGTCTCACCATAGTCAACACCTTCTTCTTGTGCATAAACTTTGCATACTAGTCTGGCCTTATTTCTTATAACTTCTCCATGTTCATTCATCTTATTTCTAAATACCCACTTTGTTCCAATAACATTCTTGTCCTTTGGTCTAGGTACTAGTGTTAAGGTTTTTTTCCTCTCAATTTGTTCAATTTCTTCATTCATGGCTTGTATCCAATCTTCATTTCCCAAAGCATCTTTTATTGATTTTGGCTCAAATTCACATAATAAACACGTCTAATTTTTCAATTTGCTTCTTTCATGACCTTTGAATCTTTATCTCCAATAATTTGATCAGGTTTATGATGTCTCCTTACATATTTTGCTAGAGCTGGCTCTGATCTTCTTTTCTCTTGTTGTTCATCCTCATATTTATCATCAAAGTTAATTTTAGGTTCATTTTGTGTCTCTTCTTCCTCGGTAGTCTCTTCTTGATGCTTGGCAACGTCTTTTTGTATCTCGACATTTCTTATTGTTTCTCGGCAACATCATTCTTTTGTCCGGTAGCTTGTTTTTCATGTTCAGGTACACTATTGGGCTCTCCTCCGTTCAAGTAAACAAAAGATCTGTAATCTTCAGGTTCTTTCTTGCATTACACTTCATTCTTTTCTGCATATTCATCAATTCTAACATTTACACTTTCCATAACTTTGTTAGTGTTAAAGTTCAAACACTTATACACTTTTCTCTTAGTGGAATAACCTAGGAATATGCCTTCATTACTTTTAGCATCAAGTTTTCCATTTCTATTGTCCTTTGGTATATAACATTTTCTCCCAAAAACTTTAAAATATTTTACATTAGGTACATAACCATACCATAACTCATAAGGTGTAATATCAGTACCTTTCTTGACTTGTACTCAGTTCAACGTATATAATGTTGTACTTACAACTTCTCTCCAATACTTTTGTGCAACATTATTTTTTATCATCAGTGTTCTAGCACAATCCATTATTGATCTATTCCATCTCTCGATCATGTCATTCTATGGGGGATTATTTTGAGAAGACATCTATTTTTTAATTCCTCTATCATTAAAGAATTTGATGAACTCATTTGATATAAACTCTCCTCCTCTTTCAGATCTTAGACATCTCAAGTTCTTACCTATCTCTTTTTCAACTTTTTCCAAATACCACTTAAACAACTGAAAGGTGTCATATTTTTCTTTGAGAAACATTATAGTCATTATTCTAGAGTAATCATAAACAAATGGTATGAAATATTTATCACCCCGGTAGCTTTGTACACCAATAGGTCCACAAAGGTCTGTGTAAACCAATTCCAAAACATCATCTGAAGTATAGGTTTTTCTCTTAAAACTAGACTTTGTCATTTTTCCCAACTGACATTGATTACACATAACATTATTAGTTTTCCTCAATCTTGGTAACCCTCTTACTCTTTTCATCTTACTAATGTTTACCAAATTGTCAAAGTTCACATGAAATGTGAATTTTATGCATGACTAATCAAACTGGTTAAAGACAGAACCGAGCAAATAGAGGAAAGAGCATTACAGAGAAGAATAAGTATGAAGTACGAGAAGAACTAAAGTTAACAAATTGATTAGAGGTATTATTTACTTAGCATAAATCTAAAAATCTACAAAATAGAGTTGTATTTGAATCATATCATTACAGTATCAGTTTAACCATTTTTACAGATAAATCTCTTAACCAAGTAGGACGTGAAAGTCTTTATTATGATATTCTAATGAAAGTTGAGAGTTTTCTTGTTGATCCAATAGTGAATGCATGGTCAAGAGAGAACTGTTAGTTTTAAATCCTCTAACCAGGTCACATTTAACAATGTGCATTGTAACCTTTAACAAGGTTGGCTCTTCACTAAGCTCACTTCAAAAGAGTGAAATATTTTGGGTTACCGGTCCCAGGTGGTTTTTCCCTTAGCAGGGTTCCCACGTTAAAAATCTGTGTCAATGTGCATGAATGTTGTGGATTTTTATTTGTTTAACACTTTACTTTATTGACATTGATCGGTAATCATAGTATTAATTTACTGATACTCGGTTAACACTATTGACTAAAGTTGGAGATTACAAAATACATTTCACTGAGTTGAATTATATGTTTGAAATTTTTTTTATATACATATGGAGGAATTTTAGACTATAGGATAATTGGGAGCTAACTGATTCACCNCCCCCCCCCCCCCCTCTCATTTATTCTAACAATTGGTATCGGAGCATATTGTGCTTAAAAGAAAGTTTTGAAGGACTTAAGTTAAAGATCACAAGATGTATAAGAGAGACACACTGAAGCTGAGTAAGGAGAACTCCCTGACATGGAAAAGAATAATGAGACTATACCTATCAGGGATTGGAGATAACATTGTAGATTATCTGGATAATGAATTCATTCTACCTATTGGACCTTTGACTGTTAATCAAATGAAAGAGAAACATGAACACAACCTTATAATGGTGGAGATTGCCTCTTCACTTACTGATTCTAAATTTGAGGATATCAGGACTTGTACAACTGCCAAGTAGATGTGGGACCTGTATATGCTAGAAACCTACCTATTGGAAGCACGCTTAGACATGCAAACATTAGAGATATATAATCAATAAGCTACACTAACATGTCTAAAGCATACTAAAAAACTAAAAGACTCCATCATAATTTCCGATGAGCGTAACAAGAGAACCCAATGCCTTGTTGATTTTCTCTTAGAGAAATTTGTGGGTGTGCTCTCCCAACACAATATACTAATCCCACTTGAAATGCAATGAAAAAGATGAGCTAATAACTTAAGAACAAGTATAATGAACTTGTCTCAATCTTTCACCATTGATGAAGATGCAAGCATTAATTTAAGATGATGATTCAATGACTAAACTAGGATGATATGCAAGATCTAAGATAAGATTCATTCCATTATGACCTAAGATGTGATATCTAGATTCAAAATGAAATAAACATGAACTAAGAACTAAGATTTCTATGAAAATATTAAATTGCTCTAGAACTAAACTAGCATGATAATAATGCATAAAAGGGAGATGATTTTCTCTTGACAATGGCCTCTATTTATAGATTTTTTAGAGGAGAGAGAGGGCTTGGATGAGGTGGAGCTCATGTGGTATCCACATAGGTGCCACATGAGGGACACATAAGCCATGCAAGAGGCCGAATTTTCTCACACATGTGTGAGAAACTTTAGATGTGATGGGTCAAAGTGTACTTAAAGTACACATGTGAAGGATCTTGTAAGAGGTGTAAGAGGGTGTAAGAATTTTGGACCAATGAGACACTTTCAGAAAGTGTAAGAAGGTGTCATCATAGGTGTAAGAAACCTTGTTGGCACCAAATAAGGATTATTTGGTAAAGTAGATTTTTGGAAATTTGCTCACACATGTGTGAGCAAATAATTAGGACTAATTGGTGTAGGAACCAATAAATTAGCCTAATTAACCTTAGTTAATTAGTGAATAGGTTTATTTGATGAGAGTGATGTGAGATAGGGTAGGATCTAGGTTCAAATTAGCTTAATATAAATTTAAAATTTAGATTAATTTAGTTTAGTAGAAATTAAGTAATGTGGAGGAATAAATAAATGAAAAATTTATTTAAAGGGGATTAATGAGGGATAATGTATTAAATAAGATTTAATACATCAAAGGGGATAGTATTTAAATTAAATTCAAATACTGTGGAAAGTGAATTACATTTAATTAAATAAATTTAATTAAATAAAATAGAAGAACATAACAAATATAATTAATTAATTAAAATTAATTATAATGTTAAGGGAATATTAATTAAATTAATATAAGGACGATTTCAGACGTCTACATTTTGCCCCTCTTTGATGCGGCGTTGAAAGTGGCATCGCGTCAAAGAAAAGAAAATAAGATGCCCCAAAGAGGTCAGGAAAACCTACGGCAGCGAGAGCAGGAGGAGTGTCTCCCCTCGAGAAAATAATAGGAAAAATACAAATTTTTAATAAAATTTTCTCAAAAAAGGGTAGGAAAATGGGGAAAGAAGACCAATTGCATAGCGTGTCCAAGAAATATGGAGGAAAAATGGGGAACGGGGAGAAGGACGAAAGAAACGAGTCCCAAGGGGCTATAAATAGTCCACCGGGGCCCATAGACAAGTTATTTTCACTCACAAAGAAAAAAGAGAGAAGAAGAGAAGAGCGATGGTAGTAGAGCAAGAG
>MU227581.1:1535437-1581380 GCA_018584345.1 Thuja plicata | reverse complement strand
AAGGACGAAAGAAACGAGTCCCAAGGGGCTATAAATAGTCCACCGGGGCCCATAGACAAGTTATTTTCACTCACAAAGAAAAAAGAGAGAAGAAGAGAAGAGCGATGGTAGTAGAGCAAGAGAGAGCATAGCTTGGAGAGTGCATTCAGGTTCACCAGTGACTAGCAGATGTAGGACCACCGGTGAGTAGTCGACCACCTCCTAGTCCATTACATATTTAATGCTTTTGTAGGTGTTGTAGGTGCAATAAATGCATCCAAAAGATGGCACGCAGTGCAGACGGTGGTCGCCTAACAACCGTCTATGCAGACAGTGATCGATAGATCACTGCCCTCAAAGACAACCGATTAGGGATCAACATCTACACAGATGGAGATCACTCAATCTCCGTCTATGAGGGAAGAAGGAGAGAAGAATGCACAGCAGAGACAGCGGAGTTAAAACTCTGTCGTCTGTGTGGCAAAGAGCCGGTGGCAGAAACTGTTGTCTCCACAGACTGTCATCTGTGGAGATCTGCCAGCTCCGCAAACTGGCGACCGCAAAAGTCCTTCGTCTGTGAGGGTCAACCGCTATCTGCGCGAATTGACCCAAAATTAGAAGAAAGGGGGGAAGAAGAGGAAAGACAAGGATCTACGAGCATTTTTCAATGCCCCGGACAGACCTGGGACATTTTTTGATGCCCCATAATGCTATTTGATGTCTGACACAAGCTTGCTGGTGTTAGTAATAACTAAGAAGGGGGGATGACTCAGTGGCCTCAAAAATTTATCCTTTAAACTTTAATCCACCAATCAATACACCTCAAATTATTAAGTCCCTACAAGATGCATGCCTTGAAATACTTGAAATAATTAACTGTCTGTCGGTTTACCTTGTCTGTCCTTATTCTCCTTGATTACCGATAAGAAATAAAACTTATTTACCAATACTCAGTAAATATGCAGAGTATACCAATCAATCCAGAAATGCATATGTGAAATGTAAAACAATAAAGTTATAAACCATACACACATAAGACATGGATTTTAACGTGGAAACCCTGTTAGGGGAAAAAACACTGGAACCAGTACCCCAAATTTTTACTCTTCTGAAGTGAGCCCTGTTAGGAGCCAACCCTGTTAAAGGTTACAAACACACTATTAAGTGCAACCTTGTTAGAGGATTTTTATACATAGGTTGTCACTTAGTATCTGCCATCTACGCTACCATCCTTGAATCAGCCTTCTTCTTAGACTGTCAATAGGCTTTATGCTAATCTTACTACCATCCTTGAATTAGCCTCCTTCTTAGACTGTTAATAGGATTCAGGTAAGACCAATGCTACTTTCATGAATCAACCTTTTTGGTAATCTATTAGGATATACCTCAATTGTAGAATATTTTTAAGTCCTGCCCTGTTAAGAGACTTGATACTTCAATGGTTAAACTGAAACATAATGACCTATTTCTAATGCAACTTTGAATTGCAAATTTTCAGATCTATTTACGTACAATACCTCTCTGATCAATGTATCAATTCAATTCCTTTGTGCTCCACACTTTCTACTCTGTGATGGTGTGCTTCACTATTTGTCAGTGTCTGCAGAATTCTGTAGCTCTCCCTTAGCTTGATTGATCAGGACTATATGAAGTTTGTCCTTCACTAGTTTCTCTTCAATGTCCTTCTTTCTTTTCACTCCCCTTTCATGTATTTAATTTTCTTCTGGTATGAATTATGCTTGTCTCTTATATAGACATGATATTCCTTAGTTCTTGATTCTTGATTCTTGGCGTGAAGAACAATTCAGCCGATTTGATTTACGACTTTAACTCTTGATTTATCTCATAGTTATCTTCTTGCCAACTATATAAATCAATTACTTAACTGTAGTGTAATAAAACAAATAAAACAATCAGTTAAGTCTATCCTTAAGCTCTGCTAGCTAGATATTTTGTCATTTTCTGATCTCTCTATTCCGTCGATCAATTCTACAATTCGTCGTCGGTGACAACTGCCAATTCCATCGGTGTAACTTCAGTTAGCTTCGGGATATTCGTCCATCGAGCATCATTGGATCTTGCTTGTCGGGCAACACTGTCTTCTACTTTTTGGGCATCACTATGAATTTATCTCTTTCTTTACCGATGGTGTGCACTCCATTGGTGTTGTCTGTCACTTAGTGAATACTTGACTTTTATGCATTGCTGAAAGCATAATCTTTGTTCCATTGATTCTCTGAAGTCTTTGGCATTATGTACATGACCGCACAGATGATATCAAGTTGACATCAATGATAATACAAACCATTAACAAGTTTAATGTCTTGCATCATCTTCAACTTAACATTATCAAACATTCAATCAGTTATATGTCATCAGCTAGATGCAGGAGGATACCATCACCTTCCGAGCGAGGGAGTGATACCCTGCGACAATGGAGCTGGAGCAGTAGCTGACAGTAGTGGAGTGGGGGATCATTACACTATGCAGGCTGGAGCATGTATGACATTGGCCATATCTGTGTGTGCATAATGCGCTTATGTCTGCTCTGATCAAGAGGTGGCACAGTACCACTTCAAGCTTTCACTTCCCGATGGGGGAAGCTACTATTACCCTCCATGACATGTGGAGGATTTACAGAGTGCCTATTCAGGGGCTGATACCTGAACACTGCTTCAAGGGTTCAGATCCATACATGGAGATGGCATTTGGGTGGAGGTATACAGATCTGCCTACCACATGGCAGTGGATGTCCTGGATGGGGGCGATAACGATGCAACCACGGTTGTGACGGGTAGCCTTATACTTGGTCGGTTTGATTGGGGGACGGTTGATGCATGATCATGTAGGTAAGGGATTCCCTATGGGTTGGGTGTAGGTTCTTAGCAGCATGGTGGAGGATGGAGACCAGTACTATTGGGGATACACTATTCTCAACCAACTTTATTATGATCTACACATGTGCGCCTATCATAAGGGTAGGACACTAGGTCCTAGATGCATGCTTCTTCTGGTATGGGCATGGGAGCATATTGCGGTCATATGAATGATTAGGCACTGAGAGACCAAAGTGGCTTACAAGCCGTTCATATGCAGATACAGATCCTCGATTAGCTATGAGGCCATAGATTCAGTCAGGTATTGGCGATGGAGACTGGATGAGATGGGGGATATATAGTGGGCACCCTATGTGGGATGCGAGGCCTGGGGTCATGAGATCCCATAGTAGGATGGATATGTCAAGGATGATTTCTATGACTTGTATTATATGAGATTTGTTTAGACCAACTGCTGGTTGATTGGGAGGAAAGCATACATGATCTCTAGATATATGCCATCCAAGGTATGGAGACAAATGGGATAGGTACAGGAGGCAGTTCCAGATGGATTCCCACATCCATTGGTGACCTAAGAGGTGGGGAGTATCTGGGGGATGGGGGTAAATCCCCGCATAGCACAAGTATATTTTATGGGTATGATAGAGGTCCCATGGATCAGAGCATGGGAGTCGTTACAGGATGTAGGCATAGTCCTAGCATACGCTCAATAGTGGACCGCTCATAGACCTATCAGATTGATAGTACCAAGGATCGTACAGGCAGATGAGTAGCTGGGAGAGGGAGGGGATGGAGAGGGCTAGGATGAAGATGATGATGATGAGGATGGAGAGTTTGTCCCATGGTGGCATCACAGATATGCAGAGGACAGGTGAAGTTACCAGTAGGGAGGTAGCCTCCCATAGTGCCAGGTGCTTAGGTACAGGGACAAGATCATCCATAGGGGCCACTAGGGCCACCTGGACAGGGACAGGGGCCACCAGGATAGGGATAGGGGCCACTGGGATAGGTACCACCAATGGGCTATGTAGCCCAGGATACACATGATACTGTTATAGCAGAGTAGGACAGTCTTTCAACTGAGCTGGGTAGGGTACAGGGCTTGTTAGCGACATCTTGGGAGACCGAGGTGAGCGCGCAAGAAGAGATCTAGAGGCTACAGGGGGTACTAGCGACTGCTCAAGCCATAGCGAGCAGCTTATAGACAGAGTTGGCTAGGGTACAGGGGGAGCTAGCATCGGAGACCACTCGAGGGATAGTGTACAAATAGCACTAGATATACTACAGGCTCAGGTGGACAGTGGCAAGTTTTATATTATTGAGGAGCATGGTGATCCTTCAGATGAGCTGGCAGCAATGTCAGCACATATAGAAGCTCTGACGTCAGAGTGAGACCTAGCACAGAGGCGTGTAGAGGATTACAGAGTAGATCAAGACATAGCTTGTCTAGCAAGCATGGCTACAGGTGTGGGATAGATGATGGCAGATGCTATGGCAGCACAAAGAGAGGCTAGTCGGAGGGGACGAGAGGCCGCATATTATATGGGTCTCTACTATGGTGCAGTGCCAGAGGAGGCACGACAGCTTGCTTACTTAGAGAGAGCACAGACAAAGAGAACATGAAGAGGCTCACAGGGATTAGTGGGGTTACCACCGCGCCCAGGCAGTAGTGCAGGACCATCGCGGCCACCACCATGATTTGTCTCAAACTAGTTTGGATACACATTTTTGTATGATTTATGCGACACATTATGTATGACATTGACATTTTGAGATATATACATGGACTATTGGGACTATATGGACTCTATTTATGGTGCTTATATGATATGATGTTTATACAAGATGTATGGATGTATTTATATTACACATGTTTTATGACTGACATGCAGGATGAGATGAATGTATATGATTATGCTGATGTATTTGTGATGCAGGGATGAGATGTAGATATATATAGATGTTAGATGTGATGTGTTAATGCTTATAGATGGATATATTTTGACATGTACTAATGTAATGTGATGTAAATACATATATTATGGGTGAAATGTGTAAGGAATCTAAAATCAATGGATCCTAAAACAATGTTAAGGACTTAACAATGCAACTAAATGAATGAAATGTAACTATATGCAACTATAATGAATAATGATTTAATGAATGAAGTTACAATGCAACTAAAATATGTAATGGAACTAAATGCAACCTTAATGAGTAATGATTAATAAATTAATGATTAATGAATGAAGTAACCTAATAAATGAATGTAATATGAGACACATGAGGACACTATTTTGGTGTGTATCAAATAGGTCTAATAAAATCACTTAGGTGATTGGATAGGGGGAATAAATAGAAACCTTTGCCAAGAGCAAAATCAAAGTGCAATATGACCTAACTAAAATGAAAATACTAACTACATGAGGATAGTGGGATTGATGCCGTGTTAATGTTAGAGAGCACGCCCTAGTTTGATATTGCAAAAGGAGTTATGCACCATGTGCTAGAAAACACAAGTGACATGGTTCCTTTGCATGGACTAGAATTTCAGACAAATAGGTTGTTAGGAACAAGAATGTGAGATATCAGGTATGATGAGAGCTATGAAATGTTACTCATGAGGAGACACGATACATCTAGATCTTTGGAGGGGATTTGAGATGCATGAATCCTACCCCCAGTGAGGCATACATAGTCATAACTAAATATCAAAACATAAATTCACTAACAAACTATGACAAGAAGATCATACCACAAATGACACATATTTCACTAGATACTCACCATAACGAACCAAGATATAAAAGATCGAGGCTGTCGCGATAAGAACATAGTAAAAAACAAGATAAAAGCAACAAAAAAGGCATCCTAACCAAGCGATCATTCAGTCTAGAAGTTCTTGCCATGAAAAAATTTGATGTGAGGATTGATAGAACAGCCGACACTGGAAGGATGCATCCTGATGGGCCAAAGAGTGATTGATAAAAATGGGTATTCGCTGGCAATTGCTTGTGAATAGAATGATCATTAGGAAAGTCAATCTATCTGCTGATTTGTTGGAAATGTTTATGATCACTGTGTCTAGAACAAAGCTCAGTATTGATATGGTAAGCTCAGTCGTGTGGGAATTTTTATTACGAAGGTGGAAAATGGTCAAGGAACTACCTGCATAGATATGGGTAGTGACTTTTATTATGGAAGACGATGTAGGCTACTTAGAAAAAATGTGGACACAGATGGTGGATCTGACTACACATGGCGCCTAAAATAGGTTTTCACCATGGTACTTATCCATTGCACCACCGAAGTGGTTTTCACAGATGGACGAATTTATTTCTCTTTCTCTTTTGCTTTTTTGATATTATTTTCAAGCTTTTATATTTTTTATGCTTTTTTGAGTTTTTTTTTTTTTTGCTTTTTTTTTTTTNTTATTTTCAAGCTTTTATATTTTTTATGCTTTTTTGAGTTTTTTTTTTTTTTGCTTTTTCTTTTTGAATGTTTTTGGATTTTCTACTTTTCCGATTTTTTTTTTTGGATTTTTGAAAATTTTTGTTGTACAATGGACTACTAACGGATCAAGCATAGAAGCTCTTGAGATGTATAATATTTACAGGATCAGGGATAGGATCTCCCTCTAGTGATGCAATATGATAAGCATTAGAGCCATACTTTGATGTGACAATGAAGGGCCCCAACCAATTAGGCTCAAACTTTCCTTTCTTTTCACGGTTCTTGAGGTTCTTCATATTGTGTTGTAGGACAAGATCACCAACCTCAAACTAACGAGGCTTGATCCTTTTGTTGAACTGAAGGTGAAAACAATTTTGATACACGTAGAGGTGGTTTAGGGCATTGAGGCATCTCTCATCAAGGAGTTCCATCTCTTGCAAGCAGGAAACTCTATATTCTTCTTCAAACAACAGATTCTTGAGAGAAATTCTGAGGGAAGGGAGCTCAATTTTGATGGGTAGAATAGCCTCAGTACCGTAAACAAGGGCAAAGGGAGTGGCTCCCGTGGGGGTTTGAATGGAGGTGTGGTAAGCCCAAAGGGCAGGGTTGAGGTGAAGGTGCCAATCATGGCCAACTTCATCGACCATTTTCTTAAGGATTCTGAAGATGGTTTTATTTGTAGCCTCAGCTTGACCGTTGCTTTGCGAAAAGTACTTGGAAGAGGTATGGTGGGTAATGTTGAATTTTGTACATAGCTCTGTGACATCCTTGTTCTTGAAAGGTACTCCATTATTAGTAATAATGTCTTAAGGAATGCCATAGCAAAAAATAAGGTAGTTCAAAATGAACTTCAAAATCTATTTTCCAGTAGTGTAGGCGAGAGGAACAACTTCAACCCACTTGGTAAAGTACTATGTAGCAGCAATGATGTATTTATGGCCATTGGAAGAATTAGGAAAAATCTAGCCAACGAGGTCAAGACCCCAGCATGAAAAAGGCCAAGGGGTGATGGTGGGCTAAAGGGATTGGGAGGGAGCATGTATCAAATCATCATGCTGCTAACAAGGAACACACTTCTTCACATAGTTGTAGGCATCTTATTCCATTATAGGCCAGTAATAGCTAGTATGTAACAACTTCTTGGCCAAAGTAAGTCCACTAGAGTGAGCCCCATAGGTTCCGTAATGTACCTCCTCCAAGGATGTTTGTGCTTCATCAGAATTCAGACACCTTATAAGAGTTCCATTGAAATTCTTTCAGAAAAGGGTATCAGCAAGAATTGTGTATCGGGTAGTGCAGCGAATGAAGGTTTTACGTTGGTTGGGGGTTAGGGTGAGTGGGGTATGTGCATCATGAAGGTAGGAATATACTTCTTAGTACCGTGGGGAATTGGGATCAGCAATTTCACACACCATTTTGGAATTCGGTTTGTCGTAGGCAGGGACCATAAGATTCTCAGCAAGAAACTCACACCGTGCGTTGTGTTCTGGCATAGTGATCAAGGACCCAATTATTGCCATGGTGTTTTCTACTTTGTATTTCATGCAAGGGATTTGTTGGGAGATTAGCTCACTGAAATGCATTTTGAGGTCTTCAACTGTACAATGGTAATGAAGCAACTTGTCATCCTTTGTTTGATATTCATCCATAACTTGTTTGATAACTAATTGTGAATCACCAAGCACCAATAAATTGAGGAGCTTCCATTGTATGGCCTACCAGAGTCCAAGTACAAGGGATTCATATTCTACAATGTTTTTGGTACAAGGAAATTGTAATTTATAATATTTTGGGATGAGATCCCCTTTTGGTGTAACAAACAAGATTCCTACCCCCGATCCTTTCTAAGTGAAGGATCCATCAAAATAAAGCTTCCATGGTGTACTCGGGGCAAGATTAAGGAATGATTCATCTGGAAAATCTATGATCAAAGGATGTTGACCATCAACAGGTGCTTCATCTAACTGATCTACAATTAATTGTCCTTTGATAGATTTTTGACCCACATAAACAATATCGAACTCACTAAGGATCATGACCCATTTCGATGTACGACCAGTAAGAGCAGTACGTGCCAGGACGTATTTAAGGGAATCAATTTTGGCAACAAGATGAATCTTATGATTAAGCATATAATGTCATAGTTTCTATGTACAAAAAAAAAAAGCTAAACATGCCTTCTCAATTAGGGAATAATTCAACTCATAGCCAATAAGAGTCCTGCTGAGATAGTAAATTGCTCACTCTTTGCCGGTATCATCTAATTGTGCCAGGAGGGCTTCCAACATGACCTCTATAGTAGATATGTACAAAATTAGAGGATGACTAGAAACAAGTGGTACCAACACAGGTGGATTAGCCAGATATCCTTGTAGCTTCTCAAATGCATTTTGACATAAGCAATCCCACTGAAACTTGATATTCTTGTGCAGGAGATGAGAGAATGGATGCACCTTATCTGCTAGTTGTGACATGAATCTTTTGATTGATTGTAGTTTTCCTTGTAAAATTCATAATTGCTTTAATGTTTTGGGTGGTGGCATCTCTAGGATTGCTTTCACTTTCTTTGGATCAACCTCTATTCCATGTCGTGACACAATGTATCCCAACAACTTACTAGATTGTACTCCAAAAACACACTTCTTAGGATTCAACCTAAGCTTATACTTCTCCAATTACTCAAAGATGGTAGTAAGAATAGGAATATGTGATTCCCTTGTTTTGGATTTGCCTAAAAGATCATCCACATAAGCTTCCAAGATGGCATGTAAAAGGTCATGAAAGATGGTAGTCATTGCTCGTTGATAAGTGGCTCCGGCATTTTTAAGGCCAAAAGGCATCACCTGATAACAGAAGGTGCGCCAAGGCATTGTGAATGTGGTTTTATGTTGGTCTTCTGGTGCTATCCTGATCTGATTGTAACCTGAGAAGTCATCCATAAGAGACAACATTTCATGTCCTGCCGTCAAATCCACTATAATGTCAATATTTGGGAGTGGAAAATCATCCTTGGTACATGCAAGGTTTAGATCTCTAAAATCAGTGTAAATTTGAATGCCCCTAGTAGGCTTACCTACTAGTACAATATTAGAAACCCATTTAGGATAATCAATTGGTCTAATTACTTCAGCGTCCAGCATTTTCCGAAGCTCTACTTTGACTACCAATGCGACTTGTGGATGCATCTTGCGAAGTTTCTTCTTAACATTTTTTACACTTGGGTCCACATCAAGATGATGCATGAAAAGATTTGTGTCTACCCTAGGAATGTCTTTGTAAGTCTAGGCAAAGTTGATTTTATGTTTATGCAAGAATGTTGTCATGTCTTTCTTTTCCTGATCACTGAGAGAAACTGTAATGTAGGTGATGTGTGGATCTGCTTCTATGCCTAGGTTGATTGGAATAGTATCTTTGATGATCATAGAGGATACTTTTGGTTCTAAAGATATAAATAGAAAGTCAGCCTCTCCCTCCTCTAGCACCTTAGCAAGGTTTTCACTAGAGGGAGTGTCCTTTATTTTATCTTTTTCTCCATCCAAAGGTGCCTACAAGAGGTTTTCACTAGAGGATGTATTTTCATTTTTTTTTTCTTTTTCATTTTTGCGACTGAGAGAGTTGACTTGGCTACCGAAGTAGGCTTTTTCTCTGTAGTGGATCTGATGTTTGTACTCTCAAAGATTCTTAAGTCCAAAGAGGGCTAAAACTGCCTCATCTGAATCACAAATGTCCAAAGCTGGTGGTGAGTCTTGCTGATCCCAGTCAATTAGTTTAGGGTTTGTGAGGGGTAGACAAGGGGATGAAAGGTTAGCTTGGGTGATAGTGAAGACATGATGGTTTTGGTTGTCTAGGTCATCTTCAATATAGTGGAAAGGAATTTCAAAGAACTCTTCCTCAGTGTCTGAATCTGAGGCAGCTAGACAATAATCCTTACTGAAGTTAGTCTTGGTCTCTACAGAACCAAATCTGTGTCCTTTAGGATAGACATTGGTTGTTATGATCTTCTTCTTACCTATTTCATTAGCTCCAAGGCCAGTACCATGATATCCCATGCTTTTGACAATGGGAGTAACCTTAGGATACTTTCCTTTGGGGAAAATCATAGGTCGTTCTTCTTCATCACAATAGAGCCAATCAAGGACATTGTATTCCATGTGTTCATCTAATAGGGACCTCCAATGTTTGAAAATAATTGATTTGCAGCACATAAGAACTTTGTCTTTAGAGGAAGGTAATGGTGATGGTCTTCCATAAGACTTTGGAGACAAAGGGAGTTGCCCAATACACAAAGCACTTTCAAATTTATATTCTCCCATGCCTTGATCTGTAAAAGTGGCCTTTGTTTCAATAACCGTGTCTTCAGTGACTTTTTCCTTTCCTTTGGATTGCTCAGCTGGTGTTTCTGATGTCTTTTCTAGAACTGATGGAGTGTTTGAAATAGGGGCTTCTTGATTTGAACATCAGCCAAACTCATTCAATGGACAATAGTTAGATTGTTTTCCTTCCAGTCTCTTGCAGTACTGAAAGGGCTAAGGATCTCCGGGAATTGTGATTTCTCTACCGTGATGTGGGAACTTTAGACATTGATGATAAGTAGAGGGTACACCTTTGATAGCACGTATCCATGGACGTCCCAGCAAGATATTATAAGGTAGATCTAGATCCAGTACATGGCAAATAGTTTCAATCAGGGTCAGGCCCACTTGTAAGGGTAGTGTGATTAGACCATTTCTTTCTCTCTCACGATCATCATAGGCCTTTATTATGACTCATTTGTCTACATCAATGAGGTCCTCAGAAAGACCAATATTACGAATCATTTTCAATGTGCACAAATTCAAGCCAAATCCACCATCTATAAGGATTCATTTTATTCTTATGGATTGGATTTTTCCTTCTATATGGAGGGATTTATTATGATGTAGGTTAGGACCATGAAAGTCCTTATTGGTGAAGACAAGATGTTCTTGTGCGGCTAAGTTCCCTATCATAGCTTAGAATTGTATTGTTGATGTTTTCAGGGACATGGGATTCATTTAGAGCTTTATCAAGGATTTCTCTATGAATTGGCAAGGTTGTTAAGGCTCTAGAATGGATATCTATGTAGGCATCTTCCCTAACTGGGCCAATAGGTCATAGTGTGAGGTAGGTCAAGCATTGATAGATAGTGCAGCTGCTAGATTTATAAATGTAGAAGGTTTATCAGTAGCTTGGACAGTGACTCTGGGTCTACGTGTAGTGGCATTACAATCAGCAGCTTTGAGGATTATGGTATTAACATGCGTGTCAGTTTCTTCAATGCGGCCACAAAGAGAGTCAAACCTAAAGATATTGGTTTCACTTAAACTCCCACACATTCTATCATGGCCTGTGATAGTATTGGTAGAATAGTCATATGGGATCATGTTTGATGCATTATTTTGATTGTGAGGTGGGAGGGGCTGATTGTATACTTTGAGTTTTGCATTAGATGAGGATGCATTCTGACCTTCAACTTCAATTTTCCTATCCTCAATGAGATCTTGCACAAAGTGTCTAAGCTTCATACATTTCTTAGTATCATGCCCCTTGATGTGATGATAATCACAATATTCATTATCTCTATACCAAACATGTTTAGGTTGATTCTCATCAAAAGGTTGAGTATTTGGATAAATTATCATTCCTTGACCCACAAGTTGTTTAAAGATCACATCTAGAGGTTCTGCCAAAGCTGTGAATTGTCACCGTTGTTGATTGTCATTATTATTGTTGTTGTTGTTATTTTTGTTGTAATTGTTGTGAGGAAACAAGAACGAATGATTGCATGGTTGTTGATTGTTGTTTTGATTGTGATTCTAATTGTTGTTCTAATTCTAATTATTCTGATTTTGATTTTGACTTTGATTGTTGTTGCGATTTTGATTTTGATTCTGATTGTTATTGTGATTGTTTTGATTGTTATTGTTGGATGCTTGAATATTTTGAACATGCTTGGCATCAGTCACTCCATCATTGACAACTCCTTTTTTTTTACTCCAAAATTTTGGTTTATCATTGTTAGAGGGAGTATAATGTTTGATGCTACCTCTTTGCAAAAGGCCATCTTTAATGTCGTTTCCCTTCTTGACAAGGGATTCAAAGGTGTCAGGTGAAGCCATTTTCATTTGGAAATACATCTCAGAGATTGAATTCTTTTTGAAGATGTCAATTAAGTGACTATTAGGTATTTTTCATGGCATGTGATTTGCAATATATCTCCATCATTGTAAGAAACTAGCAAAATTTTCTCTATTCTTTTGTTTAGTATTGCACAAATTGCTGAGTGTTGCTTGATGCTCAATGTTATATGAATATTGTCCAAAAAAATTCTCTGCAAGATCAGAGAAAGTAGAGATTGACCCATAAGGAAGGGCCATGAACCATTCTAAAGCTGCTCCTCTAAGACTCCTAGTGAAGAGTCTTTTTAAGTAATTCTCATTATAGGCAACTTCTTGACATATAATGTAAAACTCTTTGAGATGTTGTAGAGGACATGTTTCACCTTTGTATTTCTCAAATTTGGGCATCTCAAAGTTTGGTGGGAATGGTTGCATTGTGATAGACTTCTCAAATCAATAGGGACAAATCTCTTCAAAAGAAAAATTTTTCTTGCCCCCATTTTGTAAGCCTTGTACAATACTTTTGAGCTCATTGAATTGTTGGGTGAAATCTGGAGTATTCTAGGGAATAAACGGTGATACATAACCTCCGCCTCCTCCAAATTATGTAGCTGAAAACCCTGTGGAGGTCATGCCAACAATAGGTGGTGGTATATATTGATAGGCTCGAGATGTATTGGTTGCAGATGTTTTCATTCCTGTTGTTTGAAACAGAGATGTAGGCAAGGGCACGGAAATATGCCCTATGTTGTTGACATTAGCACTTTCTCCTTGAGTCTTTGTCGTCATTTGAGTATTTTTTGGAAAAGCACTTAGGATTTGTTGAATTTGTTCTGGTGTTAATTGAGGTACTGATGCAATTTTTGACACAAGCATTGATATCGGTACTGATGTGGAAGGTTCACTAATAGGTCCTTTACCGGTGTCACATGATGATGTATCATTGGAAGTGGAAGTCATGGTTGTAGCAGTGGCTTTGGTGATGTTTCGAGTAAGGAGTGTTTCATCAAAGTCAGCAGGTACTGTGACACCATTATGAACAAGATTCAAGAATATTTCAGCACCGTTGTGCATAATGGCCTTCTGAACCATTTCTAAGTTGTATGGGTCACTAAGGAAGTCCATAACTTAGGTGGGTCTTTCTTCTTGGTCCAAAAGTTCAGTTTCTTCAAGAATTTCCTCAGCTTGTACCCCAGTTCCTTGAAAATATTGAGTGGCAAAAGGATTTTCCTCACGGGTAATAGTGTTGAATGTTGCTTGCCTCATGTTTCTAGCTTGGGATCGAGTGACTACCATACAATGGTGGATTTAGAAGAACAGAAGACAAGAAGGTGTTAGGAAATGGAGCAAAGATATTGATTCTGGATTTGATTATATTTGATTAGATTGGATTGATTGATGTTTGATTAAAGATTGATTGATTTAAAGGTTTTTGGAACAAAACCTAAGCATGACAAAACCTTATGATGATACAAACACAAAAGGATTTAAAGTAACACCTTTTCTACTTGAAGATGGACTTGTGATCTCAAGCAAAATGGGACATCACTAAGGGATTTAAATTACTTGAGACAGACCGATGGTCTACAAGCAATGTTGTGTTTGTTTGAGGATGAAGGTTTGTAATACTTTGATTAAGGTCTTTCAACCTGAAAGGATTGATTTGATTTTGATGATTTGATCTAATTCTCCAACAAAAGGGAGAATGATGATGGAAGAATGGAAGAATGGACCCTAGTCATATTGTTCAATGGCGACAAAAGCACTGTTGATAGAATATTTAGCCATGAAGTTGCAGACCTTGTTGTTGTAAAGGATTTTATCAATTTTCTCGTGATGCTCAACATCTTGTTTGATAGATGTGGTAATATGTTGATATTCCTTAGACTTGCGAGTGGTTTCCTTATTCTCTCTATAGATTGGAGGTGTTGGAAGCTTAACCTTCTTATGTTTCTTGAAACTAGTCATGTCATATGAAAAATCTGATTTTGGCTGAATGACCGATTGATTTAGGGCAAATGATTCTGGGTCCTACAAAAGGTCAAATTTCAAATGTCTTAGCAAATTTGGAAGCTCACTATTTTCAAGTGGAGATGGCGATCTCAGACACAGCCAGCGATCTATGCAGACGGTGATCTATGCAAATGATAATCTGTGTAGATGGTGGATCCAGAGTAGAGACGACCAACTTTTGCTAAGACAGTGTGTTGAAATTTTGGGCAAATTTTTTATCTTCAGTCTGATTTTGGGCAAATTTGTTTGATGGCAAGAACTGATTTCAGCGCATTCAAACTAGAAAGATAACAGACACACATCTCAAAATAATCCCACAAGGGACAAAGCAACCTTGAGGGATACAAGAAAATGTGACATTGGGAAACCTTGATTCAAATTGTAAGATCTCTTTCGTGTATGTTTAAGTGACTCTTTCAAGCCACTTATGTTTTTACTTGGTATATCACAACGAAGACAGTTCAAATAGTAGCTACCTTAGGAAATTGGTTTTTCATGAAATATTATAGGTCCATTGCTTGGTAGTCCTTCAACTCACACAATAGTGTCACCCCTGGAAGGGCGCCTATATTTTATCCTTTTGCCAGGTATTGTTGTCGTGCTACGAAGATCTCTTTTGCAACACAATACCCTGGGACATGTATTATGGGAATCTTGGGGGGAGAATCTTCCCTCCCCTTACACTATAATAAGTCACCATTTGGAGGTGAATCAGGTAGGCTAATAAGTTACAGTTGCTAGCAAGATTTTGTGGCATCCTTGCAATCAGTTTGTACGGTGTGAGACACTTAAGTCTCTAGTTTAACCATGCCAATATGTTGAGGATATTCACTCAGTATGGAATACCATTGAACACGACCCACCCGAGCTTGAAGGGATAAAGAGGACCTTTGGGTCGCACTTCATTTCTATACCGGCCGAAGGGATTACCGGTTTGAGGTTGTCCTCTAAAGGGGAAGCGCACCCTCTAGACAGGCCTCTCTAGAAGCTTGATTAAGCTAAGCTTTCTCTTCACCCAAGTTCCACAAAGGTGAGGGGAGAGGATAAGGCTATAACTTAATCATAGCGTCACTTATATTAAGGGTTTTAATCTAGTGAAAAATAGCTCAAAAGAAGTGGTGAATAATACTTCTTCAAACACACCAAGAAGTATTCATTCCAAATTGAACCTGTTTAAAAGCAACTGAGTGTTTTCTACCTAAGCAAAAGACACAATAGTATGGTTAATCATTCATGTTCAATTTGTCTCCCACATAATAAAAAGAAAGCTTGTAAAGGTGTGTTAATTTGCCTTATGTCATTCAAGATTGATTGAAGTTCATTCCTTTAACATTTAAGATTGAGTGAGGTAAATTTTAAACATACATTCCAAAACAAGTGTTTAACCATACAAGTTCATTTCAAGAATCTGTTAAAAACCATAAGGGAACCTGCATGAAATATGTTAGTAGTCTTGAAGTTTCAGGTATGTTGCAAGAAATCACTAAAACCCAGGAAAATGCGCAGATGGCCAAGTATCGCAGACGGTGAGCTGCGCAAACGGTGATCTGTGCAGACGACAATCTACGAAAATGACGAATGACCTGTACAGACATCCAAATAAACATAGTCAAATTCTACCAAAAATGGACTTATTCAGACATAAAAATAAGATTTTTATCAAATTAGACAACATTTAACTCCTAAAAATTATCTCATTGTCAAAAACCTGAGAGTTAAAATACTAAAATCTTGATAAAAATAGTTTAAACCATAGTATTATGAGTCTATTTCTGAACAGGCGGAGACGGTGATTTATAGGCGTAGATGACCAAGTATCACAAACGGCCGAGAAACGCAGACGATGATTGGCGGAGACGGCGACTCCAGAGTGAAGATGGGTCTGCGTGAAAATTTTCAAAACCACAGAAAATCTACAAAAAACATTAGAAATTAAGGGACGTGGGTCCCACCGGGCGTGCCAAAATGTATATGCTGGAAACCTACCTGTTGGGAGCACGCTCAGACATGCAAACATTAGAGATATATAATCAATAAGCTACACTAACATGTCTAAAATATACTACAAAAACAAGAGACTCCATCATAACCTCCGATGAGCTGAACAAGGGTACCCAATGCCTTGTTGATTTGCTCTTGCAGAAGTTTGTGGGTGTGCTCTCCCAACACAATATAATAATCCCACTTGAAATGCAATGAAAAAGATGAGCTAATAACTTAAGAACAAGTATAAGGAACTTGTCTCAAGCTTTCACCATTGATGAAGATGCAAGCATTAATCTAAGATGATGATTCAATGACTAAACTAGGATGATAAGCAAGATCTAAGATAAGATTCATTCCATTATGACCTAAGATGTGATATCTAGATTCAAAATAAAATAAACATGAACTAAGAACTAAGATTGCTATGAAAATATTAAATTTCTCTAGAACTAAACTAGCATAATAACAATGCATAAAAGGGAGATGATTTGCTCTTGACAATGACCTCTACTTATAGATTTTTTGGAGGAGAGAGAGGGCTTGGATGAGGTGGAGCTCATGTGGTATCCACATAGGTGCCACATGAGGGACACATAAGCCATGCAAGAGGCCAAATTTTCTCACACATGTGTGAGAAAATTTGGATGTGATGGGTCAAAGTGTACTTAAAGTACACATGTGAAGGATCTTGTAAGAGGTGTAAGAGGGTGTAAGAGTTTTGGACCAATGAGACACTTTTAGAAAGTGTAAGAAGGTGTCATCATAGGTGTAAGAAACCTTGCTGGCACCAAATAAGGATTATTTGGAAAAGTGGATTTTTAGAAATTTTCTCACACGTGTGAGCAAATAATTAGGACTAATTGGTGTAGGAACCAAGAAGTTAGCCTAATTAACCTTAGTTAATTAGTGGATAGGTTTATTTGGTGAGAGTGATGTGAGGAAGGGTAGGATCTAGGTTCAAATTAGCTTAATCTAAATTTAAAATTTAGATTAATTTAGTTTAGTAGAAATTAAGTAATGTGGAGGAATAAATAAATTAAAAATTTATTTGAAGGGGATTAATGAGGGATAATATAATAAATAAGATTTAATACATCAAAGGGGATAGTATTTAAATTAAATTCAAATACTGTGGAAAGTGAATTACATTTAATTAAATAAATTTAATTAAATAAAATAGAAGAACATAACAAATATAATTAATTAATTATAATGTTAAGGGAATATTAATTAAATTAATATAAGGATGATTTTAGACGTCTACAGGACCAACTTAAACTAGTTTATGGAGGAGATACAAATGTACTAAGAGAAAAAGTTGAAAGTCTTCGAGGAAAATTTGATGACATGAGAATGAAAGGAGAGAATATAACACAGTACATTACCCGACTTAAGGAAGTTGTGAATGTTATTCGAGGAGCTGGTGGAACTATTGATGAAGACACTATTGTAAGTAAGATTCTTAGAAATTTATTGCCTACTTATTTTATAAGAGTCTCTGCAATACATCAAATGAGAGCAGCACCTGGAAATAATATTATTGTTGATAGTCTTTTTGGAAGATTGATTTGTTTTGAGTTGAATAATTTTGACAACAGTATTGTACCTTCTATGGAATCCGCATTTATGTCTATTTTGAAAAGTGGTAAATCTAGTAGCAAACACATAATTAGAAATAACAATGACAGTGATAGTGATGACAAGGAACTTGATGAAATTGAAGCTTAAATGGTTAGAAGATTGCACAAAGGTAAAGGAAGATATAAGGGTAAACTACCTTTGATATGTTTTAACTGTAAAGAGATTGGTCATTTTGCTGCAAGATGCCCTAACAGAAAGAATGATGATAGAAATGATAGATCTAATGACAAAAAGGATTACCAAGATTACAAAAGCAATCGACAATATGACATAAGAGATAATCGAGATTACAAAGATAAAGGCAAGAAGGCTTGTTACATTGTTGAAGATTAAAAGATAATGATAGTGGATCTGAAAGTGATGAAGACATTGAGGCAGTGTTTGTAGCTATGAAAGATGATTTAAATGAAGATAAAAGGTATGTAGAAACAACACTTATCTCTAAATTTAGTAAGCATGACATTTGGGTTATCGATAGTGGTTGTACACATCACATGATTGGAGATAAAGGAAAATTTGAATTTTTGAACATTATGATGGAGGATTTGTTAGAATGGGAAATGATACACCTTGTCAAGTGAAAGGAAAAGGTACTATTATGTTGAACAATCAAATCAAATGTGAGAATGCATATTGGGTGAAAGGACTTAATTATAATCTATTGAGTGTTTCATAGTTGAATAACGCAGGTCATCAAGTTGCATTTGAGAATAGAAAAGCTAGAATCTATGATGGAACTGGAAAGTTGATCGACACTGGTGAACAATCAAAAGGTAACTTATTCTACCTTGACACTACTGAAACTACTTGCTTATTGGCAAAGAATGAAGATATATGGTTATGGCATAAAAGACTTTGTCATGTAAATTTTGACAACATGGTTACGATTAGTAAGAAAAGAAAGTTAGAGGCTTACCGAGCTTATCTAAACAAGACCATGTAATGTGCAAAAAATTTCAAATGGGAAAGATGTCAAAATCTAGTTTCAAGAGAAAGAATTTTTCATCTAATGATATTTTGGAGTTAGTTCATACATACCTATGTGGACCAATGAGAACACAGAGCTATTATGGGGATAAATACTTTATTTTATTTGTTGATGACTACTCTAGAATGATGACTGTCATGTTCCTAAAAGAAAATCTAAAGCATTTAAGATGTTTAAATGGTACAAAGATAAAGTGGAAAAAGAAACTGGTAGAGAACTAAAGTATTTGAGATCTGATAGAGGAGGTTAATTTATTTTTGATGAGTTCACTAACTCTTGTAATGAGTATGGAATCAAAAGACAGGTTTTCGCACCGAGGACACCACAATAGAATGGAATTGTTGAAAGAAGGAATAGATCAATTGTAGATTGTGCCAAAACACTGATGATTGAAAAGAGTGTTGCACAAACATACTGGAGAGAAGCAGTTAGCATTGTTGTATACACACTGAACCAAGTACAACTGAAGAAAGATACCAACAAAACACCTTATGAGCTATGGTATGGTTATACACCTAATGTGAGCTATTTTAGAATATTTGGTAGTCGTTGCTATACTCTGAAAGATAGTCAAAATGGTAAATTTGATTCAAAAAGTGATGTAGGAATATTTCTTGGATATTGTACTAAGAGTAAAGCTTACAAATGTTTGAACAAGACATATAACAAAATCATTGAAAGTGCAAATGTGAAAATTGATTAATTTTCTGAGAAGAATGATGAGGAGAACATGAAAGAACTGGAATATTACAGTAGATTTTTCTACATGGAAGAACCTAACACTATACCAATGCAGATGCCTAACATTACCATGCAATAGGGTAATGTCACCGGGCAACAGGTAGCACAGACCGAGAATCAGGAAAATGCCAAAACTAAAGATCATGAATAAGAACACAATGAACCTACAGGAGAAGATAATGAAGAACAAAGAGTTGAACCTGTACTTGCTAAATATGTGAGAAGAAATCATCCACAAAATAAGATTATTGGAGATAAAAGAGTTGGCATTATGACAAGAAATAAGTTGAAAGATAACACATGTTTAATTTGTGAATTTGAGCCTAAGAATGTTAGAGATGCATTAGAAAATGAAGAATGGATTACTGCCATGAATGAGGAAATTGAGAAGATACAGAAAAATAAGACATGGACATTAGTACTGAGACTGAGTGATAAAAATGTCATTGGCACCAAATGGATATTCAGAAACAAATTGAATGAGAATGGAGATGTAACTAGAAATAAAGTAAGATTAGTTTGCAAAGGGTATGAACAAGAAGAAGGAATTGACTATGGAGAACTTTTTTACCCGTTGCTAGAGAAAAGGGAGAGACATATCTAATCTACAAAGAGATTCAAGAACAAAAAAGTGAAATATGCAGGCAGAGTCTGCATGGTGAGTTTTTGATACTGACACAATTTATATATTCAAGCTAGGGAGAGCTACATAATTGTTGCAGTTGTAGAACAGAAGTTTGGTATTTGTTGTATGACATTTTTTATATTGCATATTTCATATTATGTTGCCATCAATGCCAAAGGGAGAGATTGATGAACTACAACTGATTGTATGTTTGAAGTCATTTGTTGATAGTCAACCAAGTTACATAAGTGATGATAAACATTATCAGTTAATGTATTGTCATTGATATCAACTTATTTGAGTATCATTATGGTGGAAACATTTGTTATGGATTGAAGATTTGGAACAAACAATATTTATGTGGTCGGTAAATGAAGAGTTTTGTATACACTGAGAGATAGTGAACACCGAGTAAAACACAGTGTATACCGAGCATAGTAATAACCAAGCAAGGGATTGCCGACACAACACAGTATTGACCGAGTAATTTAATCAAACCGAGGCCAACTAGAATGCTAAGCTGGCAATTGATGATTTCAAGGTAAAAGATAAAGTCTTTTGTGTTGATCAAATGGTTATGAAAATTCAAGTAAGATCGAATGACAAATATTGAAATGTGTTTTTAACACAACTATCGAGGATGGTTTAAGCAAAAAAATCAACGATGAAGATTAAGTGGCAAAATCTAAAGGATGGAAATTAAATGAGCTATGATGTCTATATAAGAGATAATATATTCATTATGAATCACATCGTACCTGATGCACACATGCAAATTTTATGCATCACTGATCAAACTAGTTAAAGGCAGAATCGAGCATTTTCTGCAGACATCACCAAGTAAACATAGGAAAGAGCATTACCGAGCAGAACAAGTATGAGATGAACTGAAGTGGACAAATTGATTAGAGGTATTATATACTTAGCATAGATATGAAAATCTTAAAAATAGAGTTGTATTTGAATTTGATCATTACTGTATCAGTTTAACCATTGTTACAGATAAATCTCTTAACCGAATAGGACATGAAAGTATTTATTATGACATTCTAATGAATGTTGAGTGTTTTCTTGTTGACCCCATAGTGAATGCATGGTCAAGAGAGAACTATTAGTTTTAAATCCTCTAACCAGGTCACATTTAACAGTGTGCATTGTAACCTTTAACAGGGTTGGCTATTCACTGAGCTCACTTCAGAAGCGTGAAATACTTTGGGTTACTAGTCCTAGGTGGTTTTTCCATTAGTATGGTTTACATGTTAGAAATTTGTGTCAATTTGAATGAATGTTGTGGATTTTTATTTTGTTTAACACTTTACTTTATTGACATTGATCGGTAATCACAGTATTAATTTACTGATACTCGGTAAACACTATTTACTAAAGTTTGAGATTACAGAATACATTTCACCGAGTTGAATTATATGTTTAAAATTGTTTTTATATACATCTGGAGGAATTTGGGACTGTAGGATAATTGGGAGCTAACTGTTTCACCCCCCCCCTAGTTATTCTAACAACTTTTATCATAAGTCATGTGATGTGAATAACCACTATCAATTATCCATCTATCACCTTTACTCATATATTAAATAAGTGCAATTTTCTCATCTTCATCAGAATCATCTTTCATAGCTACATAAACAACTTCTATATCACTGTCATCAGATTTATTAGATTCACTATCAGTTTCTTCTTCAACAATATAACAGGATTTCTTACCTTTGTCTTTATAGTCCTTATAATTTCTGAAATACATGTCATCCCTTTTGTCTTTATACTTGCTTTCTCTTCTCTCATGCTTGTCATTCCTATCAGGACATCTTACAGCAATATGGCCAACTTTGTTACATGAAAAACAGATTATAGGAAGTTTACCTTTGAATTTTTTTTCTTCATCTTGATAGCCTTCTAGCCATAAGTGCTTCAAGTTCATCAAGATCTTCATCAGAAGTGTCACTGTCGCTATTCACATGTCTTTCTTTTCCTTTTCTAGATTTATGAAGATTCAATTGTGATTTGAATGTAGAATCAACATGGTTAGGAGTTAAATTATCAAAAATTGACATTTCAAAAGTAGTAAGTCTACCAATTAGACCTTCCAGAGTCAAGTTGTTATTAGGAGTACATCTCAACTCTTGTATAGTAGATACTCTAATAGAATATATAGGAAGTAAGGTTCTCAGTACCTTTCTAATAACAATATCATCATTAATAGTTCCATTGGCTCCTCTAATAGCATTTACAATCTCCTTAACTCAGCTACAATACTAAACAATAGTTTCACTATCTTGCATTCTCATTTCATCAAACTTACCTCTCAAGCTTTCAGATTTGGCTCTCAGTACATTTGTATCACCTCCATAGATATTTTCCAGTGTATCCCACATTTCTTTTGCAGTTTTGTAATATTTTATATCTTCAAATCCAGGATAGCTTAGGGCTGGTGCGATCTCTAACATTGCTTGGTTGTATTCTTGTTTTTCTTTCATCTGCTTGGCTGTCATAGGTGCAGACACTGTTATGTAATCATGTTCCACATAGTATTTTGCAACATCTCCAATATCAGCTAGGTGTAGCTTCATCAAACTTTTCCATGTAGGGAAGTTCTCCTTATTCAACCTTGGCAACTCCTTTTTATACATCTTTAGCTTCAAGTACCTTCAAAACTTTATCTACAAGCACCACAATAGCTTTGATACCAATTGTTATAATGATTTATAATAACTAAGAGGGGGTTGAGTCAGTTATCCAAGGTCCAGATGTACCAATTGAACTTTCAAACACTTCAACCAACTCAGATCCACTCAATAATCCACTCGGTCTCTATAGCATATGATCAGCAATGTAAACTTGCAGTTTACTGTCCTACTGTAATCAACTTGCAGAATAGTAAACTCTTAAAAATACAACACATCAAATAGAATTCACACAAGCATGACACCAGGATTTAATGTGGAAACCCAATATGGGAAAAACCACTAGTAACATGCTATAATTTTTCACTCTTCTGAAGTGAGCTCTATGAAAAGCCAACCCGGTTAAAGGTTACAATACACACTGTTAAATGTGACCTAGTTAAAGGATTTAATCACTCTGTTAAAAGTGAGCCTTGTTAGAGGGCTTAGACCATTCCATTAGAATGTCACCTTGATTAAAAGGATTTAGCAATATGACTGTTAGGTCAACCTTGTTTAAAATGATTTTGCAACTGATACAATAGTTAGAAAGTAACAACAAATTGTGATCTTAAACATACAACTCACTTTGCAAATATAGATCCAATTATAGCTCAGATACTAATTCAATAACTGGCCTTAATTTTCATCTCCATCATTTTGATTTGCTCGGAAATCCTTCAAGAAATCACCACTATGCAGTCTTGCACTGCTCTCTTCAACCTTTTTCTTCCTTCTTCTTAGATTTTGCCAATCAACTGAATTAACCTCATACCACCACCACACTCATAACCTACAATTAGGTTAAACTTATACCTCTTTGATCAGGTATCTCAATCTATTGTCGCTTAATCATTATTGTAGATCTTAGGTTTAGGTCAAATCCAATGAATCCTTCCATCATTTTGTTTCCATCTACCTTGTAGAATACATCCTAAAGCTCCTTCTTGAATCCATACATAAAAATGGTTAAACATATATTAAATGCTCATTTAATTCTCCAGAAAAATCATCCTTATCTTAAATATACTTCACATATCCCAATAAAATCAACTATGTCGAGTGGGATCTCAAATCTCTCTCAAACTATCATAATACTGACACTCAGTCAATACTATGCACTATCACTCAGTCATCTCTATGTAACTTGGTAATTCTCTAACACTCGACACATACTGATGCTCAGTCAACACTAAAATTTGCTCGACATATGTTGGTGCTCGGTCAACACTCACATCACTCAGCACTACTCGGTACAGACTTAAGTTCCTTAATCTTCTGCTCTGTAACTCAGTCAAGACTAACCTTGTAGTCATCCAAACTTCACTTAGACTTAAGATAAAAAAATATATTACCTTGTCAAGGTGCGATCTCATCAAGTACCCATTATAGTTTCACATAACTCAACCATTCACCAGGTCTTCTTGTTATCTCTCCTTTTCAAATCTTCTTCATCAATCAATTGATATGGCACTTTATAAGATAGAAATACCAGTTACGGTTCGAAATCAATGGCAATATAACAATTGTTTCAATTGTAGTTTCCAACAGATCCCTATTATCTCTTGGATCACCACTCCATTGTGGCAAAGATTACTCACAATGAATATGCCTCTTGTATTACGCCTAAATCTGAATCCTTTTCCTTGCATGTGAAACTGTTGGAGTGTAAAGAGGTTCTAAATGCTACCTATATTATCAAGCAATTCAATTCATGGACACAAACTGAAGCCTCTATTGTTGACATTTGAAACCAAAATACCCTCTCTTGGAAAAGGCTCTTTCAAGTTTTATGGAAGAAGTTTTCCAAAGATGTTATATTGATTGAGTCAACCCTTCATGAGAGGTTGGTGGTTGCACAAGAATGCCTGCAGAACAATCCCTCCAATATTTCTACCACCTTAGACCTTGCACTTGCTAAGAACACTTTGAGGATTCATGGTGCTAAAATAAGGGAAAGGATTAATTGGATTAATCATGGAGATAAAGGATCTAAATACTTTTTCCAATTGTTGAAGAATAAGGAGGCTAAGTAAAGGATTGAAAATGTTTCAAAAGAAGGCATCAAATACACTGAGCAAAAAATATCTCTGATGCCTTCTTTCAATTGTATAAGAGGTTGTTTACCTCTAAAGATGTAGGTGTAGCTATGGATAATGCTAGAGAACAAATCAAGACTATTATTCCAAAGAAAGTTAATATGGAGGAGGTTGAGATGCTGGATAGAAAAATCACTATAGAAGAAATTAATAATGCAATCAGGTCCTTGGGGAATGACAAAGCCCTAGGGCTTGATGGGCTACCTTGAGAATTTTATAAACACAATATTCAATGGATAATAGAGGAATTACTGGAAGTTTACAAAGAGGCTTAAAAGGGTTCCTTGGAAGTGAGATTAATGGGATAATCAAGTTGATTCCTAAAGAAGGGGACAAGTCCCTCATAAACAATTGGAGACCAATAACCTTATTGAATGTTTCGTATAAGATTTTGGCCAAATTCCTGGCTAAGAGATTGGTTGATGTCTTCCTTCTATGATTAACCCCACCCAAAATGGATTTGTCAAAGGTAGGTAGATTTTGGAGAATCTTATTACTTGTTGAGAATCCATGAGTTGGGAAAAAGACTCTCAACAGGAAGCATGCATGATGTTAATTGACTATGAGAAGACTTATGCTAGCATTGAATGGGAATTTATTTTCATGACGTTGGATGGATTGGGATTCCCTAAGCAATTTAAACAAATGATCATAACTATCCTGATAGATGCCAATGATAGAGTTAATATCAATGGTTGTCAAGCTGGTCCTATCATGCTTTCCAGATCCATTAGGCACACATGGCCTCTATCCCCTACCCTATTTATTATTGCAGTAGATGCTCTATTTTACTTCCTTAGGGATGATTCCATCTCCCTCAAAGTGCAAGGTATTATGTTTCGTAATGGTGGAGACCTTGTTAATGTTAAATTTTTAGATGACACAACTATCCTTTTCACTTTAGAAGATTTCAACCTTAAGAGGTTTATGGATAAACTGGACTTATTTTGTCTTGCCTCTGGCACCAAGATCTCCATTTCTAAATCCATCCTTCTAGGTTGTTAGGACTCCCCCCTTCCTAGGTTTCTAGCTATGGATTGTGATGGGGAGGCCCTAAACACATAATCAGATATTTAGGGATCCCTTCTCTATTTGCTTGGATCTAAAAGATATGTGGAGTTGGGTCAGGAACAAACTTTATAAGAAGTTGAATACATGGAATAAGAATTTTCTATATATGGATGGAAGGTTTCGGGTATGCCAGAAGATACTTTCATCATATGAGATCTATTATACCTCAGTATGACTATTTAATCAATACCAGTTTAATTATATTCAGAAGAAAAACAGGAATTTTCTTTGGTCGAATGAAAAAGGAGGAAGGCAAATACATTCAATGAAGTGGTAATGGTGCACTATGAGCAGGAAGGTGGGGGGTTTTGGCCTTAAAGACCTTAGGATGCAGGGGTTGGCGCTCTTTGGAAAATGGATTTGTAAAGGTATGCAAGGATTTGAACCTTGATAATCTAAGTAAGGAAAAATATTAGTAGGGGTAGTGATCCCCTCAAAGGATCCTCTTGGAAAGGACTCCCTTTGAGTGATCTAGTCATTGGTTCTTTCCCAATTAAAGTGGCAGGTTTGGAAGGTTTTAAAGCCATTTGGAAGGCTTGGCAAGCGGTTAAGCATCTTATTATTAAGGGTGACAGTGTTTTAGACATCAACTCCTTCTTTGGAGAAAGATCTATATGGTGGAACCTCTTTCATAAGGGTAAACCTCTAGCCTTGTTCCAAGGATGTTTTGTGAAGGTATGGGCTAATAAAGGCATAAGGATCATATTTGATATCATTGCAAATGGATAGCTAATGGATTGAGATAGTCTTAGAGTCAAGTTTAATCTCTCCAGTGATTATTTTAGGACCTATTCCACCCTCAGAACTACTTTATGTGCACTTCCCCTCCCCTTGAATTGCAACACCATTGAAGTGATATTCCGCTCACTCAGCTGGCCCAATGATGCTTCTCTTCCTAAAATTAAAGTCAAAGAGTTTTACACCTTCCTTTTTGATAATTTTGTCATCCTTGAACACCTTAACCAATGCTAGTCCCTTGATCTCACCTTCCCCAAGTGGTAGTCCTGTTTGGATAAGTTGTGGAGTAATTTGATTGCTCCTAATAAGAAATGCTTCTTTTAGAAGTTTTTACAACACAAGCTCCATGTCAAGCATTTTAATGGTGATTTCAATATTTGCCCAATTTGTAGACTAGCTGATACTCTTATGCATCTTTTCTTTGACTGTCTGGATGCCAGGGAAATATGGGAAATGTCTAGCTTATTTGTGCATAAAATACTTATCTGTTTTTGAATTTGTGCTTGGTAATATTGAAGGCCTAAAAAGAGAATTCAATACTTTCTTTTATGTTTGGTTAGTTGATATCCAGTGGTCAATATGGAAAATTAGGAATAACAATATTTTTAATGGTGTTGATAGACTCTTATATTTTGACATTGCTTTTCAGGTAACTGTCACCTTGAGGCTCTCCAGAAGGAAGTTTGATATGTTGTTGAAGGGTGGGACAATGAACATCATCTAGGAGGAAATATCTAATGGTTGTACTTGGACTAGAGCCACTCTAGAAAGAAATCAGTTTGAGATTGAACTCCAAAACTTTATGACAGGGCTCAGGAACCAGGAAGAGCAGAATAAAAGAAATAATGAGCACCCGCCTCAGGCTATTTCTGCTCTGCCATTGCTTGCACCTCCTATTTCCATCGTCTTTCTAGTGGTCATACTGCTTTCAGCTGCTTATATTCCTATTCTATCTTCAGCAGCAGCGCCTCCGCCCATTACTGTAGCTGCAACAACACCGCCTAGACCCGTTGTTGCTAATGTTGCTCATCCATATACACAAAGAGTTAGAGATGATTGTGTCCTTAGGCAGATTGAGGGAAGTGTTGGATGGATCACCTAGATTGAGAGGAGAGGAGATGATAGACTCAAAGATGGTTTGTATTAGATTTGGCTTAGAGTGTTGTTGTTATTCCTTTTTGTTAGTTTTCTCTGATCAACAACATTCTTTTTTGTATTAGATCTAAAGTAACTCCAGTTTCTTGATGTAATGATGGTATAGCTTGCTCCACAAGTAGACACAGTGTGAACTTTTGAGTGTATTTCCTTTTGATTAGTTTATATCTAATACAAAAAAGGTTTATTTTTAATTAAACTATCATTGTGTTGTAGAAGATCAAGTTTATAACCATGATATCATGACTACTCTTCTTAGTTCATTCTTGGCTCAAGGGACATGCAAAGTTCACAACTACATGTTGCATATGCTTTTTGGAAAATTAATTCTAGTAGGAAGAAGAAGTTAAACCTATATTTGTGTTAATACTTGGGAAAGGATAACTTATTGAAATTTTATAGAAGAATGGGGAAATAGCTACACAGTTTTTACTTAAGTTCTCATAAGAAAAAAAAAAAGGTGTGCATATCTGGCTAGTTATTATATTCCATGTTGTTAGAGACTACTATTGTTTAAAGAAAATGGGTTAAGTTATCTTAACCTTGCAACAAAAGAAGGAAAGTAAAAGAGTTCAATTCCTTTATTTTAGGAAGTAGAATCTTTTGTAGGCAAGTAAGTATTTCCCTAGCAACTCCTTGAGTCCTTTTCATTGAGCAATAAATTTGTATCTTATGGCTAAAAGAAGAAATTTATATATTTATATAATTATTATTTATTCTAAAAAAATTACTATATTATATTTTTAATATATATGCTATAAATAATTATTACAATTTCTAATTTCTAATATATATTATTCTATAATATATAATATAAAAGTACTATATCATATATGCTATATTATATAATTTTAATATTTCACTATCTTTTTATATATTATTATTTAAATTCTACCTTAAATTTATAATTTATAACTATATTTTAAATTTTTACAATTACAACTATACAAATGAAATTACAATATATAAAAACATAATTTATTAAATATTATTTTTCAAATTCTATACAAATTTTCTTATTTAATTTTTAATCTATTTTAATTTTACTTTTATTAAAGAACTATTAATTAAAATATATATAATATTTGTAATAAAATTAAAATTAAATTTACATATATAATTATAACTATTTACGACAAGTACAGGTCATTAGTGGCACTTGTTTAAAATACAAATTTAGCAAAGAAGGCTCGCACGGAGTTGGTTTGAGGTTGTGGGTGGACGACTCATGATCTAGGTTCACTCTCACCCGAATTTTATGATTTGTCTTTACTCAAAACAAAGAAATTTAATCCTTTCTTCCAAAATAAATATATATATAATATATAAAACAGCTTACATGTAATTTAAAAATCAACCACAAAAAGTACAAAAAAATGAGTTGTTTGAGATTTTTCACATAAGAACGACTGCTCTAACGTTTGGGTTTTTAGGGTTTAAGGATTAGGTGCAGGGTGCAAGGTTTAAGAACAATCCGTATGTTCTCTGTTCCTACAATAACGCCAGCATTCCTTCATTGATAATCATGTGGGCGTTACGAAGATCAGCAATTCAGGCCAAGTAAGTATTTTCAGATGTTTCTTGCATGCAGTAAAATGTGAAAACAAACCGGGAAAGCGGACATTTTTTTTTGATACATTTACTCGTTAATCGCAGGATTTGTAGTGAACATGTCAATGCATTGAGATCTGCTGCAACTTTACTGGGCAGCTACAAGCGCAACGAGTTGCCCTTTGGCGAGGAGTCTAATCACGAGCGCTCAGTTGAGGCAGACGGTTACAGTATTGACCGAAACATATCCTTTGCCTTTTATCCGGGGATTGCTCGCGGGTTCGCATCACAGGTTACGGGCAGCGTGCAGAAGAAAAAGGAGAGTAAAGATGAAGGTGAAAGTTTATCTGAGCTAGATGTTCCCCCTGAAGAAGCTTCGTTGTCAGACAGCGACATTACAGAGGTTTTAGCTTTGGATCCAGAAGGCGAGGTCTCAGAAGGAGAAGCTCAGGTTGATTCTGATTTACCAGAAGCTGAATTTGAAGGAGATGGACCGTCTAAAAGCTTGCTTGAAGATATTTTAAATTGTACTTACAAAGACGTGCCCGCTATAATTGATAAGTGGGTCGAAGATGGTAATGACTTAAACAGAGAAGAAGCTAAGAACATTATCAAGCAGCTTAAAGTGCGAAAAATGTACGGACGAGCCCTCCAGGTGAGTGTCTTGAATTATTCTTGGCTTTCCTGGTCTTGAGTGTTTCATTCAACATTAGTCTTTCTTTGAAAGAAAGAGAAAAGTCTAATTTTAGGAGCTTTAGCTCTGTAAAATGTTCCTACACGCTTTCCTGGTTTTAGGGGTTTTGTTCTGCCTTAATCGTACTTTGGAAAAAATGAAATGGTCAAATTTTAGGACTTTGAATCCTGTAAAATGTCCTAAGTGCTTTACTGGTTTAGGGGCTTTGTTCAACTTTGGCCCTTCTTTTGAAAACAAATTGGTCCAGGTTTAGAAGTTTCAACCCTGTAAAATGGTGGAATGTGCTTTCCTGGTGTTAGGGGTAATGTTCACCTGTAATCTTTTATTGAAAAGAGTAAGTGAAATTTTATTAGTTTTAAAAATGTAGAATGGTCATATGTGCTTTCCTGGTTTTAGGGGTTTGAACAACTTTAATCTTTCTTCGGAAAAAAAAGGGGCAAAGTAGAGGACTTCTAACCCTTTAAATTGGTCCTTTAGTAGTTTTAAGGGCTTAGTTCAACTCTAATCTTTATTGGAAAGAAAAATGTCAAAGTTTAGGAGCTATAACCCTGTAAAGTAGTTCTATTTTCAAATCATTTTGTCATCTTCTGCTACAAGGTGTCCGGAATCAGAACCCAAACTATCGATAATGAGTGTTGAGAAGGATTGGAACTCTTGTGAATTACAATTGTCAAAAATTTCCTGAATTATCTCAAGCCGTCACTGTCATGCTTCTGTCACACACTACTGCCACTGGCTGGAGCTCGTAATCCTAAAATATTTTCCACTCATATTTCAGGCCAGCATGTTTGTTTTTGGGTTGTCCAATTTAAACTTAGTCCACATGGCCCTGCATGGAAACTCTGTGTAAGCCTTTGAATGTGACATATAAGCTAAATGATGACCTAAGCTTAATTATGTATTCTCAGTGTTACTATTTTCTGAGCTCCTGAAAATAAGTCCAACTTTTGTCTGTTTTATAGAAACACCTTTCAGTTTCTACGAGTGGGATGCTTTGATGATTAGGATATGCAGGTTTTGTGGTTGATGAATGTTACTGGACACATTTGGTAACCTTTTACCTTTATCCTATGCAGTGCTGTTTACTCCGAGGACATTTGTGATTTACTGGCCTGGGTTCACAGTAGTTTGGGAAGCTTGTGTTTTTGTCTTTACATTCCTTTTGTAGCCTCCAGTCATAGCGATATTGAGGTTGCCAATCTTTCTGTCACATATCAAAGGGTTCAAATAGAATATACCCAGAAATGTTTTGTTCTCAGGGCAGTGGCACCAATTGGTCAACTTTGAAATCGAAATTTGGTTTAACGTCCTCTTTTTTGTGATATAGGCCATGGTCGCAGATGCTAGCATGTTTTTGAAAAGTCTGATATACTTGCAGCTATGTTTGTAGAGCTTACTAGCATGCCTTCTCAGTCCATTTTGTCTTGATAATTAAAGGAACTTATTCACATTGATATATCTATCCAATAATTCAAAATCATTGAATTTAACTATTATATATTGTTACACCCTTTTTCATTTTTCTACCCGTGTGTGGGATTTGCAATTAGTGGGGAAAGTAAAGATATTACGATCTTACAATTTGCAGGAAATGTATATGTCTAGTACATAATCGTACAAGAAAGCGATCATCAGATAAACAAGTCACTGTTTAATGAATGCCATAATGCAAACTAATCCCCTCACTTACTTTTTGGTTATATGCAGGTTTTAAATTGGTTGTGGGAAAAAAAGTCTTCTGTGTTCGATGATAGTGTTCATGCACTTAGGTTGGATTTGATTTTCAGGTTACATGGCATTTCTAGAGCTGAGAAGCATTTTCAGACCATACCATCAGAAATGAGAGGATATAAAGTTCACCAAACCCGTTTGCTGAACTTTACACGTATCAGTAATGTAAAAAAATCTGAGGAGGTTTTCAAGAAAATGAAGGATGCAGGGTTTGCCCTTAGCATATTTGACTATAATGCTCTGCTGCGGATTTATCTTCGAACCGACAAGGGAAAAATTTCTAATTTATTAAAAATGATGGAAGATGAAAGTATAAAACCAAATGCGATTACATACAATCATCTGATACGTGATAAGGGTATTGTGGGTGATATTGTTGGAATGGAGAAAATTCTTGAGACTATGAAAGCAGAAGGTATACAGACTGACCAATCTGCAACTCTGGCTGAACTTGCAAGCAATTATATCCGTGCTGGGTCTTTGGAAAAGGCAGAAGCCTTAATGAAAGAACTGGAAGATAATACTACAGCCAAAGGTGTGGGCTATCATCTAAAAGTTTTGCTTCTTTTATATGCAGACATTGGCAAACGTAGTGATGTAGAAAGAGTTTGGAATGCAATTAATTCTCTTCCTAAAATTTCCAATTCTTACTATATTGCTGGGATACAGGCTTGGGGAAAGCTGGAAGAAATTGCAAAGGCAGAAAGTACGTTTGAGAAAATGCTGAATTCTGGGGTGAAAATGGCATCACCAATTGCCTACAGTGCTCTTCTCAATGTATATGTTGACCATAATTTGTTTCTCAAAGGAAAGGAATTTGTAAAGAGTATGTCTGCCAACAGTCAGATCATGATTCAACCAAGTACTTGTGAGGCAATTTTTAAAATGTATCTTAAATCGGGTGATGTAGAAAAGGCAGATGCTTTCCTGTTAAAACTTTGTAAACAGAAACAAACAAAGCCAATTTATAGGACATTCATTGCAATATTAGAGAAATACGCAGAAAATGGAGATATTGCAAATGCTGAAAAGATATTTGATAGGATGATTGAAAGTGGCTATCGTGGGCGGATACATTCATATGAGTGCCTTTTGCAAGCTTACCTGAAGGCACACATTCCTGCTTATGGATTCAAGGAAAGAATGTTGGCAGCTAAGCTTCGCCCTAATGAAAAGATTAGTACTATTCTGCAACAGATGAATGCATTAAAGAAGGAACATCTGCAATCAAATAGTTCTGATCTGCTTGATTGAGCCTTTGGTAGCATCTTTGAACCCGTTTTACCAGGTAATTGAAGTGCAGGCACAATTTTTCTGTAATATATGAACACAGACACCACATCTACCCATAAAGATATCAAGGTCCATTTACTTGTTCACCTTTTTAAATGGAAACAACCCAAAATATCTATTTTTTTGTCGAATTAAAGCAATTTTAGATAGGTTGATGCTGGGCATGTTTTATAGTGAAATATTAAATCACATTATTTGGAGGCAACCACTCTACTGTTTGGATGTTGTGTTTGTGTTCAGTTTGAAGTAGTAAGAAAATTTGGTAAATAGTTGGAGCTTTCATTATCAATTTACATTAGTACTAGAGAGAATCAAGATACGAATCCATTAACCTGAGCATTCTCACCCTAAAACGTTCCCTGTTCTTACAATATTTGTCAAAAAAATGAACTGTTTTTCTTCTGTTTACTTATACAGTTATACCAGATATTATCATATCTTATAGAACGATAAGAGACGGGTGCTGGAATATTGGTTTGACATCTAATTAGTTGGATATGCTACTTCTCTAGTTTTCTAGAGTCCATGATAGATGCTCTTTTCTTAGATTTATGAAGTACATTTTTTAAGACGTGGCAGTTTCTTTAGTTTATTTATTTATTGTTGCACTCTTTTGCAGATTAATCTCACTTGAGAAGCAAAGAACTGTTGGATATGATATGTTAATTAGAACTGGCTTGGTAGCAGCGATTGCACATTTCCTTGATTATTAGTAATTACTAATCACCAAGAACAGTACAAAGAGTAGATACAAATGAAGGCTGCTCGTATGGTCACTGTAAAACACGAAATGATTTCTGCAGCTCGTTTTCCTAATTTTGATCACTACAACACAAACACGAGCCTCCTCCAATGATGCAATACAAGTTCCTCATGCTTTTAAATAAACGCTGGAACATCCCCCATGTGCACTAGAAAGATCCTTGAGTGAAAATTTGAAATGGAAGAATTGGATTGTTGATTGCAGGTTTGTGATTTTTCTATTTTGAGAAAATCACCAGTTTTGGCTAGGCAACAGTTTTGTACCTTCCGTGGTGGTTTTTTAACTGTCTGATTAGAAATCAGCATTTTCGTTGTGAACAAAATCAAGTGTTTTCTGCTGCTGATATCTTCATGTTAATTGCAGTTTTTAGTTTTTTCCACTGTTTCAGTCAGTCTTGGAATGGGGGACCAAGTGCCTAGATTTGAGGATGGCTGTGGGACAGTGGTAGATGGGGGTAAAGAGGTGGAGGCACCCCTTACAGGCGGCATTGCCCTAGACACATTTCTTTCCTTATTGTGGTACAAGGCAGGGCTGTTAGAAAGTAAAGTCCACCAAGATAACTGAGGGGGGGAGGGGANGGGGGGGGGGGGGGGGGGGTGGTAGGGTTGGTGAGTCAGTTATCTGAATAATATAACTTTTATCAACCTTATTAAATCTGAAACATGTAAATAACAATAACGATAACAGCAACCACAAAAAAGATAACCGTACACAATAACGTCATATTTGTTAACTGGGAAACCTCTTGATCAAAGAGTAAACCCCGGTGGGAATGATGCCCACAAAAAGATGTAGTAATATCAAAATTCCTTGTGAAGGGATGGACTCGGTGAGGAGTCTATGAAATACATTCAGTACATATCAGTCCCTCTTAGGAGACTTTGAATCCATGTTAAAAGATTCTAACCTTGTTAGGAGTTGTGTAAGGCAGAAGGACCCACTGTCCAAACAACTTCAAGGGCAAGACCACTGAACCCAGTGTCCAACCGACCTCTGTATTATTCAGAACAGAATAATACCAAATAAACTGAATTCTGAAACTCTATATCCTCTTCTCTGACCGTGCCTCTGATACTATCATATCTCAAATACTAGATCTGCCAACTTTGGTTCACATACAATCCTTTCAATACTGCTATAAAATCATACATAATCATACATACATGCTTGCTCTCTATATCATCATGAATCAGTTATCTAAATAATATAATTTTTATCAACCTTATTAAATCTAAAACATATAAATAACAATAACAATAACAACAACCACAAAAAGATAACCATACACAATAACACCAGATTTGTTAACTGGGGAACCTCTTGATTAAAGAGTAAACCCTCGTGGGAATGATGCCCACAAAAAGATGTACTAATATAAAAATCCCTTGTGAAAGGATGGACTTTGTTAGGAGTTTATGAAATACATTCAATACATATCACTTTGAATCCATTTTAAAAGATTCTAACCTTGTTAGGAGTTGTGGAAGGTAGAAGGACCCACTGTCCAAACAGCTTCAAGGGCAAGATCACTGAACCCAGTGTCCAACCGATCTCTGTATTATTCAGAACATAATAATACAAAATAAACTGAATTTTGAAACTCTATATCCTCTTCTCTAACCGTGCCTTTGATACTATTAGATCTCAAATACCAAATTTGCCAACTTTGCTTCACATACAATCCTTTCAATACTGCTACAAAATCATACATACATGCTCGCTCTCTATATCATCATCCTTCATTCCATATCAAATGAACTAAACAATCTTTCCTTTATACCAAGCCCAATACTTCACAATTGAGTCGGCCAATTAAGCCTAAACAATTACGAAATATAAAACAATACACGTTACATAATTACATAACAGTATTGGCTCACAAACTAAATAATTTTGCACACGTGCGATCCCAGACTAAGTAGTCTTAGTCAGATCACCTTCATGTTGTCTTCAAACTCTACATAACTTCGGCAAACCAAATTCCAAACCAATCAAAAGATATAATCCAAACATCGCAAACTCTCTCAAAAACTCTGTCAAAATACGATCTTCAATAAATCTTGAATAACTGTCACCAACAATTGAATCTTCGTACGTGCTCTTAACCACATCATCAAGATACTAACTGAAATATGTTTTCAACTGTGCATAACCTCATATGCAATTCTCTGTCTATGCTAACTCAATCTCTGTTTGCTATTTTGTCAATCTTCACTAAAACACTATGCTGATATCCAAATAGTATGTTGACATCAATGACAAACATAGTCACTAATGTAACATATGACAACTCCAGTAATGCTAACAATCTCCCCCTTTGGCATTAATGACAACATAGATGAAAAACATCCAATGTTCCATGAATCCAAAACTCTGCTACTACTCTTGTCTTCATCAAATCTTCTTCATCAATTATTGTTTTCCTCATTCTATATATTGTTCCTCTTTTGCACTGTTTCTTGTTTTCAACTTGTTTCCCCACTTGTTTTTCATGGATTCTTCTCCCCCATTGACATCAATGACAAAAGGCATCACTATGTCAATCTAACACTAGCTCGAATGTCCAAAGACACTATTTGAAAATACCACTTACCAAGAGTCCTCCATGACTCAACTCAAACATAGATACTCCCCCATAGAGGAAGCATCAACAATCAGCCCAGAAAGAATATAGTGCTCTGTGCCACTGAATTGATGCAACCATGATGCAACCACTGCATCACTGCTCAAAAGTAGGCTGGGGCAAAACCCCGAGCATACCTCTCAAATACTCAAATGTATCCTTAGCTAAAGGCTTTGTAAAAATATATGTTATTTGCTCTTTTGTACTAATATACTCAAGTTTGACTTCTTTCTCCGCAACTTTCTCTCTTACAACATGATACTTTATCTCTATATGCTTTGTCTTTGAATGTAATACTGACTTCTTTGACATACTTACTATACTTGTGTTATCACAATGTATGATAACAGGTTCCTTAAATTCAATTCCAATATCCTTCAACATTTGTTTCATCCACATTATCTTATTACAATTTTTGCTGCTGCTACATATTCTATTTTTACTGTGCTCTGTGAGATACAATTTTGTTTCTTATTTAGCTACGAAACCAATCTTCCTCCAAGAAAAAATGCTCCTCCACTTGTACTCTTTTATCATCTACACTGCCTCCCCAATGAACATCTGTATATGCATATAGGGTAAAATCATTTGATCTGTCATACCACAATCCATAATCAATTGTTCCTTTCAAATATCTGAATATCTTTTTCACTACTGCATAATGTGATTTGTTAGGATCAGCTTGAAATCTCGCAACAATTACAACTGCATTAGATATATCTAGTCTTGTATGAGTCAAATATTGCAATCCTCCAATCATGGATCTATACTTTCTCTATTCAATTTTAGGTGTTTCATCTTTGCTAGATAACTTGAGACCAGTAACCTTGGGTGTACCAACATGCTTACAATTTTCCATACCAAATCTCTGCAATAAGTCTTTCAGATACTTAGTTTGAGATAAGAAAATACAATCACTATTTTGCACAATCTGCAAACCTAAGAAAATTTGTATTTCTCCAATCATACTCATCTCAAATTCTATCTTCATTTCATCAGCAAACTTATCACTTGCTTCATCTTCACCTCCAACGATTATGTCATCAACAAAAATAACAATCAGTAAATCATTCTCTATTTCTTTTAGATATAAGTTACTATCTGCGGTTCCTATACCAAATCCCATTTTTGCCAAATACTTATCCAACCTCGCATACCAGGTTCTGGGTGCTTGCTTCAATCCATATAATGCTTGGTGAATCAGTTATCTGAATAATATAACTTTTTATCAACATTATTAAATCTGAAACATGTAAATAACAATAACAATAACGACAACCACAAAAAAGATAACCATACACAATAACACTAGATTTGTTAACAAGGAAACCTCTTGATAAAAGAGTAAACCCCGGTGGGAATGATGCCCACAAAAAGATGTACTAATATAAAAATTCCTTGTGAGAGGATGAACTTTGTTAGGAGTCTATGAAATACATTCAGTACATATCAGTCCATGTTAGGAGACTATGAATCCATGTTAAAAGATTCTAACCTTGTTAGGAGTTGTGGAAGGCAGAATGACCCATTGTCCAAACAACTTTAAGGGCAAGACCACTGAACCCGGTGTCCAACTGATCTTTGTATTATTCAGAACATAATAATACCAAATAAATTGAATTCTGAAACTCTATATCCTCTTCTCTGACCGTGCCTCTGATACTATCAGATCTCAAATACCAGATCTGCCAACTTTGCTTCACATACAATCCTTTCAATACTGCTACAAAATCATACATACATGCTTGCTCTCTATATCATCATGAATAAGTTATCTGAATAATATAACTTTTATCAACCTTATTAAATCTGAAACATGTAAATAACAATAACAATAACAACAACCACAAAAAGATAACCATACACAATAACACCAGATTTGTTAACTGGGGAACCTCTTGATCAAAGAGTAAACCCCGGTGGGAATGATGCCCACAAAAAGATGTACTAATATAAAATTTCCTTGTGAGAGGATGGACTCTGTTAAGAGTCTATGAAATACATTCAGTACATATCACTTTGAATCCATGTTAAAAGATTCTAACCTTGTTAGGAGTTGTGGAAGGCAGAAGAACCCACTGTCCAAACAACTTCAAGGGCAAGACCACTGAACCCAGTGTCCAACAGATCTCTGTATTATTTAGAACATAATGATACCAAATAAACTGAACTCTAAAACTCTATATCCTCTTCTCTGATCGTGCCTTTGATAACATCAGATCTCAAATACCAGATCTGCCAAATTTGCTTCACATACAATCCTTTCAATACTGCTACAAAATCATACATACATGCTCACTCTCTATATCATCATCCTTCATTCCATATCAAATGAACTAAACAATCTTTCCTTTATACCAAGCCCAATACTTCACAATTGAGTCGACCAATTAAGCCTAAACAATTACGAAATATAAAACAATACATGTTACATAATTACATAACACAGTCGGCTCACAAACTTAATAATTCTTCACACGTGCGATCCCAGACTAAGCGGTCTTAGTCAGATCACTTTCATGCTGTCTTCAAACTCTACATAACTTCTAGTAGAGTTATTTGAATAATATAACTTTTATCAACCTTATTAAATCTGAAACATGTAAATAACAATAACAATAACAACAACCACAAAAAAGATAACCATACACAATAACGCCAGATTTGTTAACTGGGAAACCTCTTGATCAAAGAGTAAACCCCGGTGGGAATGATGCCCACAAAAATATGTAGTAATATCAAAATTCCTTGTGAGAGGATGGACTCGGTTAGGAGTCTATAAAATACATTCAGTACATATGAGTCCCTGTTAGGAGACTTTGAATCCATGTTAAAAGATTCTAACCTTTTTAGGAGTTGTGGAAGGAAGAAGGACCCACTTGCTAAACAACTTCAAGGACAAGATCACTAAACCCAGTGTCCAACCAATCTATGTATTATTCAGAACATAATAATACCAAATAAACTAAATTCTGAAACTCTATATCCTCTTCTCTTACCGTTCCTCTGATACTATCAGATCTCAAATACCAGATCTGCCAACTTTGCTTCACATACAATCCTTTCAATACTGCTACAAAATCATATATACATGCTCGCTCTCTATGTCATCATGGATCAATTATCTAAATAATATAACTTTTATCAACCTTATTAAATAAGAAACATGTAAATAACAATAACAATAACAACAACCACAAAAAGATAACCATACACAATAAAACCAGATTTGTTAACTGAGGAACCTCTTGATCACAAAGTAAACCCTCGTGGGAATGATGCCCACAAAAAGATGTACTAATATAAAAATTCCTTGTGAGAGGATGGACTCTGTGAGGAGTCTATGAAATACATTCAGTACATATCACTTTAAATCCATGTTAAAATATTCTAACCTTGTTAAGAGTTGTGGAAGGCAGAAGGACCCACTGTCCAAACAACTTCAAGGGAAAGACCCTTGAACCCAGTGTCCAACCAATCTATGTATTATTCAGAACAAAATAGTACCAAATAAAATGAATTTTGAAACTCTATATCCTCTTTCCTGACCGTGCCTTTGATACTATCAGATCTCAAATACCAGATCTGGCAACTTTGCTTCACATACAATCCTTTCAATACTGCTACAAAATCATACATACATGCTCGCTCTCTATATCATCATGCTTCATTCCATATCAAATCAAATAAACAATCTTTCCTTTATACCAAGTCCAATACTTAACAATTGAGTCGACCAATTAAGTCTAAACAATTACGAAATATAAAACAATACACGTTACATAATTACATAACACTGTCATCTCACAAACTTAATAATTCTTCACACGTGCGATCCCAGACTAAGCGGTCTTAGTCAGATCACCTTCATGCTGTCTTCAAACTCTACATAACTTCAACAAACCAAATTCCAAACCAGTCAAAAGATATAATCCAAACATCGCAAACTGTCTCCCAGAAACTCTGTCAAAATACGATCTTCAATAAATCTCAAATAACTGTCACCAACAATTGAATCTCCGTACGTGCTCTTAACTACATGATTAAGATACTAACTGAAATACGTTTTCAACTGTGCATAACCTCATATTCCATTCTCTGTCTGTGCTAACTCAATCTCTATTTGCTACTCTGTCAATCTTCACTAAAACACTATGCTAATATCCAAATAGTATGTTGACATCAATAACAAACATAGTCACTAATGTAACATATGAAATCTCCATTAATGCTAACAATCTCCCCCTTTGGCATTGATGACAATATAGATGAAAAACATCCAATGTTCCATGAATCCAAAACTTTGCTACTACTCTTGTCTTCATCAATCACTGTTTTCCTCATTCTATATATTGTTCCTCTTTTTCACCGTTTCTTGTTTTCAACTTGTTTCTCCACTTGTTTTTCATGTGTTCTTCTTCCCCATTGACATCAATGAAAAAAGGCATCACTATGTCAATCCAATACTAGCTCTAATGTCTAAAGACACTGTTTGAAAATTCACTTACCAAGAGTCTTCCATGACTCAGCTCAAACATAGATACTCCCCCATAGAGGAAGCATCAACAATCAGTCCAGAAAGAATATAGTGCTCTGTGCCACTGGACTGATGCAACCACTGCATCACTACTGAAAATTAGGCTGGGGCATAACCCCAAGCACACCTCTCAAATACTCAAATGTATCCTTAGGTAAAGTCTTTGTAAAAATATCTGCTATTTTCTCTTTTGTACTTCTTTCTCTGCAACTTTCTCTCTTATAACATGATACTTTCTATATGCTTTGTCTTTGAATGTAATACTAGGTTCTTTGACATACTTTCCGTACTTGTGTTATCACAATGTATGATAACAGGTTCCTTAAATTCAATTCCAATATCCTTCAACATTTGTTTCATCCACATTATCTGATTGCAATTATTTGTTGCTACTACATATTCTGCTTCTGCTGTGCTCTATGAGATACAATTTTGTTTCTTATTTAGCCACGAAACCAATCTTCCTCCAAGAAAAAATGCTCCTCCGCTTGTACTCTTTTTATCATCTACACTGCCTCCCCAATCAACGTATGTATATTCACATAGGGTAAAATCATTTGATCTGTCATACCACAATCCATAATCACATGTTCCTTTCAAATATCTGAATATCATTTTCACTACTTCATAATGTGATTCTTTAGGATCAGCTTGAAATCTCGCAACAATTCCAACTGTATTAAATATATTTGGTCTTGTATGAGTCAAATATTGCAATCCTCCAGTCATAGATCTGTACTTTCTCTATTCAATTTTAGGTGTTTCATCTTTGCTAGATAACTTGAGACCAGTAACCATGGGTGTACCAACATGCTTACAATTTTCTATAACAAATATCTGCAATAAATATTTTAGATACTTAGTTTGAGATAAGAAAATACCATCACTATTCTGCACAATCTGCAAACCTAAGAAAAATATAATTTCTCCAATCATACTCATCTCAAATTTCGTCTTCATTTCATTAGTAAACTTATCATTTGCTTCATCTTCACCTCCAGAGATTATGTCATCAACAAAAATAACAACAATCAGTAAACCATTCTCTATTTCTTTTAGATATAAGTTACTATCTGCAGTTCCTTTACCAAATCCCAATTTTGCCAAATACTTATCCAACCTCGCATACCAGGTTATGGGTGCTTGCTTCAATCCATATAATGCTTGGTGAATCAGTTATCTGAATAATATAACTTTTATCAACCTTATTAAATCTAAAACATGTAAATAGAAATAACAATAACAACAACCACAAAAAAGAAAACCATACACAATAACACCATATTTGTTAACTGGGAAACTTCTTGATCAAAGAGTAAACCTCGGTGGGTATGATGCCCACAAAAAGATGTACTAATATAAAAAATCCTTGTGAGAGGATAGACTCTGTTAGGAGTCTATGAAATACATTCAATACATATGAGTCCCTGTTAGGAGACTTTTAATCCATGTTAAAAGATTCTAACCTTGTTAGGAGTTATGGAAGGCAGAAGGACCCACTATCAAAAAAACTTCAAGGGCAAGACCACTAAACCCAGTGTCCAACCGATCTCTGTATTATTTAGAACAAAATAATACCAAATAAACTTAATTCTGAAACTCTATATCCTCTTCTCTAACCGTGCCTCTGATACTATCAGATCTCAAATACCAGATCTGCCAACTTTGCTTCACATACAATCCTTTCTATATTGCTACATAATCATACATACATGCTCACTCTCTATATCATCATGAATCAGTTATCTGAATAATATAACTTTTATCAACCTTATTAAATCTGAAACATGTAAATAACAATAACAATAACAACAACCACAAAAAGATAACCATACACAATAACACCAGATTTGTTAACCACTGAACCTCTTGATCAAAGAGTAAACCCCGGTGGGAATGATGCCCACAAAAAGATGTACTAATATAAAAATTCATTGTGCGAGGATGGAATCTGTTAAGAGTCTATGAAATACATTCAGTACATATCACTTTCAATCCATGTTAAAAGATTCTAACCTTGTTAGGAGTTGTGGAAGGAAAAAGGACCCACTGTCCAAACAACTTCAAGGGAAAGACCACTGAACCTAGTGTCCAACCGATATCTGTATTATTTAGAATAGAATAATACCAAATAAACTGAATTCTAAAATACTATATCATCTTCTCTGAACGTGCCTTCGATACTATCAAATCTCAAATACTAGATCTGACAACTTTGCTTCACATACAATCCTTTCAATACTACTACAAAATCATACATACATTCTCTCTCTATATCATCATCCTTCATTCCATATCAAATCAACTAAAAAATCTTTCCTGTATACCAAGCCCAATACTTCTCAATTGAGTCGGCTAATTAATCCTAAACAATTACGAAATATAAAACAATACACATTGCATAATTACATAACACTGTCGACTCACAAACTTAATAATTCTTCACACGTGTGATCCCAGACTAAGCAGTTTTAGTCATATCACCTTCATTTTGTCTTCAAACTCTACATAACTTCGGCAAACCAAATTTTAAACTAGTCAAAAGATATAATCCAAACATCGTAAACTGTCTCTCAGAAACTTTGTCAAAATACGATCTTCAATAAATCTCGAATAACTGTCACCAACAATTGAATCTCCGTACATGCTCTTAACCACATCATCAAGATACTAACTGAAATACGTTTTCAACTGCGCATAACCTCATATGCAATTCTCTGTCTGTGCTAACTCAATCTCTGTTTGCTACTCTGTCAATCTTCACTAAAACACTATGCTGATATCCAAATAGTATGTTGACATCAATAACAAACATAGTCACTAATGTAACATATGACAACTCCAGTAATTCTAAAAATCTTCCCCTTTGAAATTGATGAAAACATATATGAAAAACATCCAATGTTCCATGAATCCAAAACTCTGCTACTACTCTTGTCTTCATCAATCATTGTTTTCCTCATTTTGTATATTGTTCCTCTTTTTCACTGTTTCTTGTTTTCAACTTGTTTCTCCACTTGTTTTTCATGTATTCTTCGCCCCCATTGACATCAATGACAAAAGGCATCATTATGTCAATCCAATACTAGCTCGAATATCCAAAGACACTATTTGAAATACCACTTACCAAGAGTCCTCCATGACTTTGCTCAAACATAGATACTCCCCCATAGAGGAAGCATCAACAATCAGTCCAGAAAGAATATAGTGCTCTGTGCCACTGGACTGATGCAACCACTGCATCACTGCTCAAAAGTAGGCTGGGGCATAACCCCAAGCATACCTCTCAAATATTCAAATTTAACCTTAGGTAAAGGCTTTGTAAAAATATCTGCTATTTTCTCTTTTGTACCAATATACTCAAGTCTGACTTCTTTCTCTGCAACTTTCTCTTATAACATGGTACTTTATCTTTATATGCTTTGTCTTTGAATGTAATATTGGGTTCTTTGACATACTTACTATACTTGTATTATTACAATGTATTATAATAGGTTCCTTAAATTCAATTCTAATATCCTTCAACATTTGTTTCATCCACATTATCTGATTACAATTATTTGCTTCTGCTACATATTCAGCTTCTGTTGTGCTCTGTGAGATACAATTTTGTTTCTTATTTAGCCGCTAAACCAATCTTCCTCCAAGAAAAAATGCTCCTCCACTTGTACTCTTTTTATCATCTACACTGCCTCCCCAATGAACATCTGTATATGCACATAGGGTAAAATCATTTAATCTGTCATACCACAATCCATAATTAATTGTTCATTTCAAAAATCTGAATATCCTTTTCATTACTGCATAATGTGATTCTTTAGGATCATCTTGAAATCTCACAACAATTCCAACTGCATTAGATATATATGGTCTTGTATGAGTCAAATATTTCAATCTTCCAATCATGGATATGTACTTTCTATATTCAATTTTAGGTGTTTCATCTTTTCTAGATAACTTGAGACCAGTAACCATGGGTGCACCAACATGCTTACGATTTTCCATACGAAATCTCTGTAATAAGTCTTTCAGATACTTAGTTTGAGATAAGTAAATACTATCACTGTTCTGCACAATCTGCAAACCTAATAAAAATTTCATTTCTCCAATCATACTCATCTCAAATTATGTCTTAATTTCATCAACAAACTTATCACTTGCTTCATCTTCACCTCCAAAGATTATGTCATCAACAAAAATAACAACAATCAGTAAACCATTCTCTATTTCTTTTAGATATAAGTTACTGTAAACACCCTAAAATGGACAGACTTGCGACTTTACATTAAAAACACTAATTTTCATCTATTAATTAATGGTTTTGTAATCATTAATTAATCATCTATTTTCTTCTAAATTCATTTCTCAAATCATCTAATCCAATTCCCATAATTAATTAAATAATTAATTTTATTTAATTAATTAAGCTTTAATTGATTAATTATCATTATTTAATTAATTAAACTCAATTTCCTATAGTTTAAAATCAAATATTTAAACTTACTAATTAAATTCTCCCAATTAAATTAATTTCAATTAAATTAATTTAATTTCATCAAATAAAGCAATTCTTAATTAAAAAGAATTCAATTATCTCACATGTTGAAAAC
>MU227581.1:1470104-1507999 GCA_018584345.1 Thuja plicata | reverse complement strand
TTTTTCTAGCCATTCACATGCAGTATCAAATTCCTGAGGGTTAAGAATGATATCAGGGTTACCTCGTGGAAGACCTTCGGGACGAACTTGCGAGGACGTTTGTTCGGAGGCGGCGCCATGGCAGTCCGAAGCTTCAACTCGAGCACCAGCAGTAACTGCTGGGCCGAAGTTGGCCGGAGCCATACTAAAGGCTAACCCTAATGAGATCCCGCAGTAAATGCGGTATGACAGATGGAAGGCTCAGAGCGGAAACACAGACAGAAATCCGTACACATGAAAACCCTAGCAGAGTTCCTTGTCTTTTGAATATCTAGACTTGAAAAACTTAGGCTTGTGCTTTGGAACTCTTGTAGGACATCTAGATATAAAAAAAACCAATCTTGTTACATGAAAAACATATCAAAGGCAATTTTCCTTCAAATTTACCCTTACCTCTCTTTTCTGTTCTAGCAATTAGTGCCACAAATTCATCTAGATTTCTTTCTTCCTCCTGTATCTGTTCCCATTCATCAGCATAAGCTCCAAGCTCTTGTCTTATGTCACCACTGCGGGTGCTTGTAATTCCAGATAAGGTCTTTTTGTTCTTGTGCATGGTTGCCTTGAATGCTGACTCAAATTTAGGTAAAGTTTCTCCCAATTCTGTGGCCTCAAATGTAGTTAGCTTTCCAATCAACATTTCTCTGGTGAAGTTTGGTGTCAAAGGTATAATTTCCTCTATAGCTTGTACTTTGGTTCTGTATACAGGTTTCAAAGATTTGAGTATCTTTGCAATCACTTCTTCCTCACTGTAAGTTCCTCCAAAATTTCTAATGCCAGTAACCCCTTCAGTAATTATCTGTGCATATGCCCTAATGTTCTCATCTTCTTTCATCTTCAATGATTCCATCTTTTCTTCCAGTTCTGTAACTTTTCTTTCTTTGTAAACTTGTCTCCAATGTATAATGCTTCCAATCTTGTCTAGATCTCATTTGCAGAGTCCAAGTCTTTTACTTCAGTGAATTCTCCTTCTGAGAGAGCGCTGATCAAAGATTCCCTTACAACCATATGCCCTAATGTTCTCATCTTCTTTCATCTTCAATGATTCCATCTTTTTATTCCAATTCTGTAACTTTTATTTCTTTGTAAACTTGTCTCCAACATATAATGTTTCTAGTCTTGTCTAGATCTCATGTGCAGAGTCCAAGTCTTTTACTTCAGTGAATTCTCCTTCTGAGAGAGCGCTGATCAAAGATTCCCTTACAACCATATTGCATGAAAATAACTTCTTCTGATCTTCAGAAGCCTTTTGTAACTCATCCTTAGTCGCTATATTTTCATTATTCTTTGTGATCATCCAGTAATCAATTCCTAGGCATAGAAAATGTGTTCTCATCTTGTTCTTTCAACTGTCAAAGTTTTCAAGATCAAACTTTGAACTATCCTTCCTGTAGTAAGTCATCTTCAGGATCACCTGAAGCTGTTAAACTTTCTCTATAAGGATCAATAGCTCTGATACCAATTTTTAGGAATAACAGTCCACAAGACAAATGAGAGGGGGGGGGTGAATCAATTGTAGTATAAATGATTAAACTTTAAACTTTATAAACCATATCACCACAAATAAATGATAACACAGGTAAATGCCAACACCATGATGCACTATTTTTTATCAAGGAAACCCTGTTAAAGGTAAAACCCCGGTGGGAATTAACATCAAAAATAATGTACTGAGAGTATAGTATCCCTATTAAAATATATTAGCCCTGTTAGGATCTTGTTACAACATTCCAGTACACGGTCCCTATTAGGAGACAAACCCTGTTAGGAGTCAAAGAAAATAGTAGGCTCACTGCCCAAAGAAGGTTAAAGACACCCTCAAGGATTTATAATCCGAATCAAGTGTGTAAATAAAATACACAATCCAGTGAACTGTCTGATAGCAACTGTCTTTGCTTGGTCAGTTCCAATGAAGTATAATAATCATCAACTATGCTCTATATCCAGCAGTCAACAAGCTTGACAGCTTCCACACATCTCTGTCCTTTATTCTCTACCACATATTCTCCACAAGAAAAGATCATCCATATATACCCTCTTACAATAATTCATTAGGTCACCCAGTTAAGATTTCCTAATACATAATTAACTAGGTCAGCCAATTAAGGCTTTCCATCATACAAATAATTATATAACCCCTTGCTAAGATACACACGATACCTATAACAAGTAAACATCAATTAAAATCCATTACATATACTTCTAGATCTGCAATCCACTCTCATAATCAATTTCACACGCTACATGTCTGAAGTCGGCTAGTAAATAGGTCTTCTCCAGAATACACACCACAACTGACGTCGCCAGTAATAAAGAAACAATCAAACTCAACCCATTACACTAACATATGTTGACTGTCCACCAGTAAGCTCGTATCATTTGAAATATCTTTGCCAGAAAGATATAACAGAAACACAGAGACCTGCTGTGTCCAGAATCATAGTTAGAGTCCAGAAAACCAGTCTTCACCAAATCAACTATAACATCCACATTATGTAACATTAAGTCAAGCGACCTTAGGAATAAGATCAATACACATCCTTCTGCTAAAGTCCAACTTCAATCATTCTGAATCATCCGTATTGTCTTCGCATATCTCTTCCAGTCAAGTAGCCAGTCTGTCTTCTCTACAGAAATATATGTTGACATCAGTGACAAAACATGAATATCAACAACATGATCAATAACCAAAACTGATATCATCCAATAGGAAATCCATCAGGTTTCTCTATGTAAAATTCTTCTTCCAATTCACCAATCAGAAATGCTGACTTCACATCCATCTAATATACTTTGAATTTCTTATAAGCTGCATAAGCCAAAAACATTTTTACTGCTTCAAGTCTTGCAACAGGTGCAAACATTTATTCATAGTCAATACCTTCTTGCTGTGAATATCCTTTACATACCAGTCTTTCTTTATTTCTTATAACTTCATCTTCTTCATTCATCTTATTTCTAAATACCCATTTAGTTCCAATAACATTTTTGTCTTTAGGTCTAGGGACTAATTCCCATGTGTTATTCTTCCCAATATGATTTAATTCTTCCTTCATTGCATGAATCCAATGATCATCCTTTCAAGCTTCATCAGTACTTTTAGGTTCAATATGAGAAATCAAACATAATTCTTCATGTACCTTATTTCTTGTCATAACTCCTGTGTCTCTTCTTGCAATAATCTGCTCTGTAGGGTGTTTCTTTGTCAAATTATTATTTGGTATTGCTTCTTCAAATCTTGCTTCAATTCTAGGTTCAGATCTAGGTTTAGATCTCGATTCTGATCTGTGTTCTTCATTTTCTTCCTCATCATGAATTTCAATATGCGAATCATTGTTAGTCTCAAACAATAATTTAACATTCTCTTAACTAGTTTTAGGATGATCTTCTTCTTCTGAGTCATAATCACGTATTCTTTCTTGAATTCTGAACTTTTCATCCACTTTAACATTTACGCTCTCAACAATATTTTTAGTTCTCTGATTAATACATCTAAAGGCTTTGTTCTTCAATGAATATCTCAGAAATATACCTTCATCACTTCTAGGGTCAAACTGACCAATGTCATCATATATTTTAATATAAGACTTACTTCCAAAAATTCTAAAGTATTTTACTGATGGTGCATGTCCAACCCACAATTCATAAGGAGTCTTGTTTGTATCTTCTCTGATTTATACTCTATTCATTGTATATATTACTGTATTCACTACTTTTCTCCAAAATGTCTTCGCCACATCATTCTCAATTAACATAGCTCTTGTTGCTTCAATTATAGACCTGTTCCTTCTTTATGCAATACCATTCTGCTTAGGTTTTTTAAGGGCTGAAAGCCATCTCTTAATACCATTCACTTCACAAAAGGTGTTAAACTCACTTGAAGTAAATTCTCCTCCTCTATCTAATCTTAAACATTTAATCTTCATTCCTGATTCATTCTCAACTCTATTATTAAGAAATCTAAAATTCTCAAATTCTTTTGATTTTCTTTAAGAAAAGATACCTACATCATTCTAGTGAAATCATCAACAAGAATCATAAAATACCTTTCACCCTAAAATCCTCTTGTTCTGGTAGGACCACTCAAATCTGTATGAACAATCTCCAACTTTGCTGCTGTAGTGAAATTCTTGCTAGGAAAAGAACTTCTCTTCTATTTCGCCATAGCACATTGTTTGCATATCATGTTAGTAGATTTCACAATCTTAGGAAAATCTCTCACTGCAAATGTAGTACTTGCTTTCACAATGTTCTCAAAATTTATGTGATAAAACCTTTTATGCCATAACCAACTGTCATCAAATTTAGCAATCAAACATGTCATCTCAGCAGGGTTCAAATGATAAACATTACCTCTAGTTCTTGTACCTGTACCAACCATCTTACCACCCTTATCCTTGACACTACAAGTCTTTTCTACAAACCATACCTGATAAGTTTATCAAGTATCTGTCCAACACTCAAAAGATTATGTTTCAATCCATCCACAAAATAAACATCATCAATATTAGTCTTTCCATCAAGTGTAATAGATTCAATTCCTTTTATATGACAAGGTGCATTGTTTCAAACTCTAACAATTCCTCCATCATAGTTGTTAAGCTTTACAAACTTGTTCATATCACCAGTCATATGATGAGAAAAACCGCTGTCTATGATCCAATCAGTTTTCTTTTCAACTTGGGACACTAAGGCTTTCTCTTCTTTAACTTATTTTTAAGGAGTTTCTTCTTTAATTGCAACAAATCCTATCTCATCACTTTTATTATCACTTTCACTCAAGAATTTCTCAATACTAGCTTCAAATTCTTCATCATTAGCATAATAACATTCTTTAGGTCTTCTAGGCTTAAAGTTCTTATATTTCTTCACTCTCTTAGGACATTTAGGTGCAAAATGACCATATTCTTGACAAGTCCAACATTTAAAAAATTTATTACCTTCAGGTTCTCTCTTCACAAGTAGGGCAATTCCTTCTTCAATGTTTTTGTCTTCTTCATATTTAGATCTGCTGCTGCTTGCATAGTCTCCATTAACATTAACATTCCTTGTAGAAGTAGGATGAACACTCAGTGCACTAAAAGCTATTTCTATTCTAGGCAAGTCTCCAGACTGTTTCAAACTTATCTCTGTTGATTCCAATCTTCCAAGAAGAGTCTCTCTAGTGAATTTCTCAGTGCAACAGATAACTTGTTCTATCATCTACACTGTTTGCTTGAATTCTAGGGTCAAGGTTTTCAAAATCTTACATATAATCTCATCTTCATCTTTATTTCCTTCACAAGCTTTAATACATGCAACAATCTCTGATATTCTGCCAATATAACTTCTAACTGATTCATCTTCCATCATTTTTGCTTCTTTAAATAGACATATCCAATTTTGTAATCTGATTCTCTTAGCATGTTTATCACCTTGAAAAGTAGATTCCAAAGATAACCAAATTTCATGAGTTGTTCTTAAATTTTTTACCTGACTATACTCATTCTCAGGAAGTGCTGACAAAAGTGCTTCTCTGACAAGTATGTTACACATGAATAGATCTCTCTCAGTTCCAATACATTCCTCTATCTTATCCTCTTCAATGATTTCTTTCACATTCTTAGTAATCAACCAATATCCTGGACCTAAACATAACAAGTGTGTCTTCATCTTCTCTTTTCAGTTTTCATAAATAACTCCATCAAATTTAGGACTTTCTTTTCTAATATGAGTCGCCATTGATCTCCTTAAGCTGTTAAAATTTTCCTTCAAGGACCTAATTCTCTACTACCAATTGTTAGAAAGTAAAGTCCACCAAGATAAATTAGAGGGAAGGGGGGCGAGGGTGGAGGGTGAATAAGTTATCTGAATAATATAACTTTTATCAACCTTATTAAATCTAAAACATGTAAATAACAATAACAACAACCACAAAAAGATAACCATACACAATAACACCAGATTTTTTAATAAAGGAACCTCTTGATCAAAGAGTAAACCCTGGTGGGAATGATCCCCACAAAAAGATGTACTAATATAAAAATTCCTTGTGAGAGGATGGACTCTGTTAGGAGTCTATGAAATACATTTAGTACATATCAATCCCTATTAGGAGACTTTTAATCCCTGTTAAAAGATTCTAACCCTGTTAGGAGTTGTGGAAGGGAGAAGCACCCACTGTCCAAACAACTTCAAGAGAAAGACCACTGAACCCTCTGTCCAACTGATCTCTGCATTATTCATAACAAAATAATACCAAATAAGCTGAATTCTGAAACTCTATATCCTCTCTTCTTTGACCATGCCTCTGCTGCACCAAATACTACTAGATCTCAAATACCAGATCTGCCAACTTCACTTCACATACAATCCTTTCAATACTGCTACAAAATCATACATACTTTCTCATTATCTATATCATCATCCTTCATTCCATATCAAATCAAATAAACAATCTTTCCTTTATACCAAGCCCAATACTTCACAATTGAGTAGGCCAATTAAGCCTAAACAATTATGAAATATAAAACAATACACGTTACATAGCACTGTTAGCTCACAAACTTAATAATTCTTCACACATGCAATCTAAGACTAAGCAGTCTTAGTTAGATCACCTTCATACTATCTCTCAAAAACTCTGTCAAAATACGATCTTCAATAAATCTCGAATAACTGTCACCAATAATTGAATCTCTGTACGCGCACTTAACCACATCATCAAGATACTAACTAAAATACGTTCTCAACTGCGCATAACCTCATCTACAATTTTCCATCTGTGCTAACTCAATGTCTGTCTGCTACTCTGTCAATCTTCACTAAAAAACTATGTTGATATCCAAATAGTATGTTGACATCAATGACAAACATAATCACTAATGTAACATGTGACAACTCTAGTAATGCTAAAAAGGGCCACCACCAATCCCAAAATAAGGCCTTTGAGGCCACAAAATTTTATGAAGCACACCCTTTTACAATTTTATAACTATGTTATTTGCAATATCGATTCCTTACTATTTCTCTCAAATCTTCATTGTTTTGAAAACCTTTTGGGAATACACATGGTGTGGGTGGAGCACATAAGCCATTACGGTTAGGGTTAGAATCAAAAAATAAGTTTTGATTTAAGAAAAATGAACTACTTCAGTTGAATGATGTAGAGGGTTACCTAGGCATTTCTTATACATTCAGGGATGCCATAGAGTCTCCTTGTAGTCTTCAAATCAAGGGGATGTAATCTCCCTCTTCGAGGGAGATATCGTGGAAATGATCCCATGTAAATTGTAGTGGTTTCGGAATGGTGGGGCATGTTAACCCCAAGTCCCTACATATTGGGGATGCTCCCATCTTATAAACATTTGGTAGGGGCCTTAGGGGTTGGACATGCTCTCGTGGATCATTGTTTTTTTTTCTATTTTTCTTTAGTCAACAATTATGGATTTTTGTGGTGGTTTCATAATTGGCTCCAATCAGAAATTGATAGTTTTGTTATTGTGAACTTTACTGCTGATCTCTTAATTGAAAGACTGATTGATATTTAACTTTTCCAAATCCTTATGGATCACACTTCCCTACTTAGAGGATGGTTTTTGGTCTTGCAAAAGCTTAGTATAAGATGGCAAGCGGAGTAAGAGTTCTACTTTGCTTGATTCACCATTGTCCCTTGAGTCCTCTTTTCCAAGACACTTGATTTGTACTACAGGTCACACATCTCTTCCTTTGATGCATTACAACTCATCAAGTATTTCTTGGTTATCAACATTCATGTTCTCCAATGATGCTAGCCCCTCTTTTTCTTCATCAAATATGGAAGGTCCATATTGATGTGGTTATTCACAATTTGTGACAAAATGCATCTTTGCAAAAGTGATAAGATCAAAATTGAAAGTGAGATGAAAATAAAATGCAAAAGAAATGTATTGAAAACTTAAATGCAAAATATAAACATAAAACCTTCAATTATACATAGATGAAAGTGAGTGCATCCAAACTTCACTTGCTTTTCTCTTTAATTAGTTTCTATGTGGAATGCTCAAAAGATAAACACAATAATGTATTAAGTCTCTAAAATGATGGTATGATTGAAATGACTTGGAATTATTTTGGCATAATAAGGATGCAATTGAAGTGGATAATTTTCAAAGGGGAGAAGGCTCCAATTTATAGGGTTGGAAGAGGGTGAATGGATAGTGAGGATTGAAAGTTAGAGGGTTGAGGTTCAATGTAAGGAGACGAGTTGGATTTGGTTCATAGCCTTGCAACATATGGAAAGGCATTGGAAAGACCATTTAGCATGGGGAAGAGGACAAGGTGTGCTCACACGTGTGAGAAACCTTGGGAGGAGGTGAAGGTGAGAAGTGGAAATACTTATGGCAAAGTGGAAGAGGTAAAAAAATGAAAAGTCCATTTATAATTCACAATACCATCCATGAATTTTCAGGTCTACACATGGTGATAGCAATATGGGACTACCTCACACTCCTTACGAGAGTTACCTAATTGGCTATAAATGAGGCATACATGCTCTACCCCTAGTGGGATGTGAGTAAGTGGAGATGGGTGTTACAAATGGAGAAAAGTGAAAGTAGTAGGGTGGCTATAGGAGTGACGTGTCATCTCCCATGTGGGCACCAAATTAAATATTTGTCTCACATGTTGAGGTGGAGGAATGGGGAAGAGTGGGAGACTGATCTGTGCATGTCATATTTGGGAGTGTGATTTTTAAATTAGAAGAAATCAGCCACATGTGAGGGAATGGATTTTTAAATTAGAAGAAAATACTTTTGAAGTTAGGAATCATGATAATTAGTTAATTAATCCTTGATTAATTAACTAATTAGAATTTAGAGGAAATTAGGTATTAGGCTAAATGCTAGGTTTAATTAAATATTAAAGAGGAATAATTGGGATATGTTTAATTAATTTAAAATTAATCAAATATTAGAATGGGGAGTATAATTAATTTTTTAAATTAATTATATTAAGGGAAGATAATAAATAAGTAAATTTAATTAATTTCAAAAAAATATAATTTAGGGTGTCTACATTTCGCCCCTATTTGATGCGGTGTATGAAATGTCATTGCATCAAAGAAGAGAAGTACACCCCAACATGGGAGGAGTAAAGGTCACTGATGTTGTAGCATAGTAGTGATTGAGGAAGGGTTATGCTCCCTCAAGGAATTCACATGAAAATATAATTTAGGGGCAATTTATTTTAAAAATATGAAAAAGGGTTGGAAAGGGAGGAGAAGAAAGAATTAATTAGGTGAGGAAACAAAAGAAAAAGTATGGACAAGGGATCAACATAAGTGGGAAGAAGTTCGCGGGGGCCAAAAGAAAAGAGGGGTATATATAGGCTATGGGGTGCCTATAGGAGGCCATTTGTGCACTCTCATTTGTAATCATAATTCTTTAAGTGGGGCGAAGACGCTGATTAGTGATTCAGTGTCTTCTCCTGGGATCTAGCATATGTGTTTGTAGAATAACACATGTGTAGACACTGCTACATAGGTCTAACTCGATTGGGGCTTGCACAAGTGTTGATTGCACACTTGACATCTTCCTTGCACCTAGAGGGATGTCGCAATGGGGATTCAGGGTAGATCGATGTTTCTATCATTTAACTCCAGTGCCAATTGGCGCATGCGTCTCAAAATCCATGTCTCCATCGAGGAAAGATAAGGGGAAAGGGGGTGCATTGGTTCCCAAAATTACAGGTTTGCTAAACCCTAAGAATATGCCAAGTTCTATTATCAGGTTCAATAACTAACTTTGGCCAAAGAATGGGATTGATCAAAATGATCAAATTCTTGTGCACTTCTGGCTTTGCTATACCAAGGAAGGTACACCTGTATATTGATTTAAGTAGATCTGATCTCTTATTATTTTATCTTCAATCTCTTACTTCCCCTATCTTGGAATGACATGAATGGCTTGAAATAGAGCAATCTAACTTCTAACCCTACTCATATATCCTACTTGCATAAATATGAAATTGAAATTATGTATGAATATGATGTTTTAAATGATTAGTACCTTCTATCCACTAGGCAAAAAAGTCAATCTTTAGCCCCTTCAATGGTTTTGCATCACTCAATTAGACAACTTTTTATATTCACACCTTGTATGAATCTGTCAATTATTTGGATTTCCATGTATTTAATGATTTATCCAAATTACTATGACCTACCCACACAAATTTAATCCTTCCTTGAGAGAACCAAGTAGATAAGTCATACAAATATTCTAAGTGTTCTTTGATCAATTTGAGATATCCTTGATGGACAAATCAATATAATCAAAAAACCATACCATACATGAATCGCCAAACAATCTTGGCTACTTGAGCCAATATAACAAGTGAAATCAAATTATGAGCTTCCAATTGTATTTATTGCACAATATTAAGAAGGAAAAATAATTTACAAAATTTTTTTTTGTGATATATTACAATTGATGATGATGATATCTCTTGGTCATGATTTCCCTTTCATAAAGTTAAGGGAGTGTTTCACACCGCTACAAATTTTGATAACAATAAATGATTTAGTTACCCCTTTTTCGAATACAAAGTATCAACTACATTGTTCGTAACTTAAAAGTATTCCATTTGTACTCTGCAAATATGATAGTACGAAAACATAGTCTTTTCATTTAATTTCCTTCATTAGTTAAGTGAGAATATTTTACCTGTGAGAAATTCTTTTAATTTAGAAATCATTTTAACCTTCTTCTTTAACAATATTTCCCTTTGAAGTAACTCATGACACGTGTCACTTTCTTGCATCACCGTAGACAAGACTTCTATTTGTCTATCTAGGCTATGACAATGCGAGTAACATTTCTTTTGACGATAGTGGACCGTCTCACAGGCTCACGACCACTTATGATTAATCGTCCTAATCGCTACAGGGATGCAATAAAGCTTCTATCTAACTGTTACTGTCTATCCACAGCCTCGCAACACTTAATGCCAATGTGATTTAACTCCTCACCGCTTTGCACAGGGAACACACAAAAGTTCCATTCGATCTTTGAGAACTCCCTTTCATCTCACAAAATATTTTTGAATTTGACACTTTAGCATTGGCAAGTCGAGAAAATTTAGAAGAATAAGTCACCGCCTGACTATGCATTAAAGAAGTTGCCTTTTGTGCTTTGGTCGAGTAGTCGGGAAATTTAGAAGAATAAGTCACCGCCTGAAATACAATAAATGACTTAGAGTATACCGATCAATCTAGATAAGTTATGTGTAATGCAAAACACTAAAGTAATGACTCAAAAACACATTGGCACATGTATTTTTAATGTGGAAACCCTGTTAAAGAAAAAGCCACTTGGGACCGGTAACCCAAAATTTTCACTCTTTTGAAGTGAGCTCGGTGAATAGCCAACCCTGTTAAAGGTTACAAACACACTATTAGGTGTGACCTTGTTAGAGGATTTAATAGAATGGTTTGTCACTAGACTTCTGCATCTCTATGCTACCTTCCTTGATCAAACTATCCTGGTTTGTCAATAGGTTTTTGGCATCTCATGCTATCTTCATAATCAAACTTTTTGATAGTCCTTGCGATGTATCTCAATTAGAAAGGATCTTTAAATCCTGCTCGGTTAAGAGACTTTCTAGATCAATGGTTAAACTAAAACAATAATAATCTGTTCACATATACAACTTTGAATTGCAAATTTTTAGATCTATTGTAAGCTCATAATACCTTTCTGATCAATATGTCTTTTCAATACCTTTGCTCCACTTCTTTCTGCTCAGTGATGTTGTGCTTCTTTGTTGCTCGGTGTCTGCAAAAATCTTTAGCTCTTTGCTCATCTTGATTGATCAGGACTGTATGAAGTTGTTCTTCATCAATTTCTCTCCAGCATCCTTTTTCTATTCACTCCCCTTAATTCATAATGAATTAAGCTCTCTTTATAGACATGATATCACCATCTTTCACTTCTTATTTTTCTTGTTCTTGGTGTGATCTACAATCTTAGCCAATCTTGATTTAAAGCATAACTCCTATTTTATCTCGTAGAAATCTTCTTGCCAACTGGATAAAAAAACTTTAAATCTTTTAATTATCTCTAGCTTTAACTTGTTGATAAAAACAATGTCAACAACCAGTTAAGTCTATCTTTAGCTCTGCCAGCTAGGTATTTTTTCATTTATGAACTTCAGTTAATTTCGGTGTTTTAACTCTTTGATAGCTTTGGTCAACACTCCAGTTCTCCTTGAATTCTCTGTCAGGGTTGTATGTCCATTGGTAATGCTTGTGATTCTTCTTGTCGGTAATGCTTATCAGTTTTCTTGCTCGGGCAACACTATGACTTTGCTTTTGATTTACTCTAACCATGGGGGTGCACTGCCCGTCGGTGTATGTAGTCACTTAGTGAATGCTGATATTTTATACATTATTGAAAGCATAATCTTTATCTTTCTGATTCTCTGAAGTCTTTGACACTTTGAATATAACCGATTAGATTATATCAAGTTGACATCAATGACAATACAATCCATTAACTGATTTAATTTCTTGCATTATCCTTTTGCATTTTGGTGATCAACTTAACATCTTCAAACATTTAATCAGTTACATGTCATCAATCTCTCCCTTTGGAATTGATGGCAACATACTACATTATCACACTATATTATTGCTTATACAATATGAAATATAATAGTTTCATCAATCTCTCCTATTGTAACTATTACAAATGTCTGACTCTCAGTAAGCTCATATAGAATATATTTGTTTCTTGCAGAGTGGATTCTTTAATTTTCATCCCTTCACTGGATAGATCTATCAACTTCTGATTCTTTCTCTGATGTGTGTCCTGCCTTGACTGTTCCTCTCCTTGATCATCTCTTTTTCCTTTGACAACAATATCTCCCTTTGTATGTTCTATTAGATCTCTCCCTCAGATGGATATTTCATATGTAATCGATCTCTCCCTTTGGATATTGATTAACTCTTCTTTTGATCATAGGAACTTCTCTCCATGGATAATGATATAATCTCTTCCTGATAATGAGATAATCTTTCCCTTATGATAATGAGAATCATCTCTCCCTTTGAAAACAATGCCAAACAATTCTTCTATATAATCTTCCATCTCTTTATATAATATATTCCTTGAATTTCCCTATCCATCAGCAATACAGTGTCTCTGGTGTTCGGTGCAGATTTGTACCTTGTTGTGTATAGATGTATCTGTTGCTATTAATCTTGGTTCTTGCATCAACATGAATGATCTTCTGATTTGTAGAGGATGATGCAGCCTCCTAGTCAGCTTACTGACCTATAGACAAGGGTTGGACCCCTAGTCTCTTTCTTAGGTACTCAAATGTATCTTTCGATAAAGGCTTGGTGAATATATCAGCTAACTATTCCTTTGATTGAACATATTCTAGTATCACTTCTTTTTCTTGCACTTGTTCTCTTAAGTAATGATACTTGATAGAAATATGCTTAGTCTTAGCATGCATGACTGGATTCTTTGATATGTTAATTGCACTAATATTATCACAATAGATAATCACTGGTTCAAGAATCTTCATATTCATACCTTCCAGTAACTATTTGATCCATGCAATGTTAGAGCAGTTTTCAGAAACAATGCTTTTTGCTGATCCATGTGACAAGTCTATCACCCATGAAGAATGCTCCTCCAGTTGTGCTCTTTCGATCATCAATGTTTCCAGCCCAATTAGCATCTGTATAGACTTGTAGCTCAAAATTTCCTTCTTTTTTATATCATAAGCCATAGTCCTTAGTGTTCTTTAGATATCTCATAATTCTCTTGACAATAGCCATATGTGATTCTTTGGGATTAGTAGAGTGTCTTCCAACTATTCCAAATGCATGTGCTATATGTGGTCTGGTATGAACAACATACATTAGTTTTCCAATCATTGATCTATACAAGGTCTGATTTACCTCATTTGACTTATCTTCCTTTGTCAGCTTACATCCGATACCCATAGATGTTCCAAATGGCTTAGAATATTCCATCTTGAATATCTTCAACACTTCCTTGATGTATTTGGACTGAGTGATATATATGCATGCATCTTGTTGAAGAATCTATAGACCAAGAAAGAATTTGATCTCCCAAAACATAGACATTTCAAATTATTTTCTCATTTCATTAGCAAAGGATTTGCATTACATTTCATTACCTCCAAATGTGATATCATCAACAAATATCTCAGCAATCATAATATTACCATCGGTATCCTCTTTTAAGTATAGATTGCTATTTTCACTTGTCATTATAAATTCAATGCTTATGAGATAGGAGTGAAGTCTTTCATACCAGGATCTTGGTGCTTGTTTCAATCCATACAAGGCTTTGTGTAGTCTACATACCATGTTTCTCTTGTATGGATAAACAAACCCTTCTGGTTGTTCAATGTATACCTCTTCCTCCAGTATTCCATTTAGGAATGCAGATTTGACATCCATCTGATATACCTTGAATCCTTTGAATGCAACATAAGCAAGTAAGATTCTTACTCCTTCTAGTCTGTGATAGAAGAGTCCCAAGATTGGAATGCACTCACTCACCTAAGGTCTTAACTTGCTTTAGTCCACCTAGGATCCTAATTCTCTTCTAGAATCCACCAAAGCCTTGAGACTTCACACCCCAAGTCTATTCTAACTCCACACTATGAGTTAGTTTCTTTGTGCCCAATCTTGAAATTTTTCCACCATTGAAAGTGCTCTTTACCTCTATACTTCCTTGGATGATTCCAAGCTCAATTATTCTCAAACATCCATACAAGTGCTACAAAGGATATGTCCACCTTCAAGACATTCTTTTGACATATTTTGAATCCCATTTGAATGGGCCTTCTACTCCAAAGTGATCGAGTTCCACCTTCACAATGCTTTGAGCCTATTAGGCCTAGTAGTCCTATCCAGAGGGTTTTTCTAGTTTCTTGTCAAAAAATTCCACACAAACCTAAAAAATGACTTAGGAATCAGATACCCTTTTCTAAGACCTTAAATATTTTCAAGGTTTTAGCTCCTCAAACCATCCGTACACTACTGTCCTGAAATGTAGGTCTTTTAGGCCTATTTTCAAGCATTGACAATGACACACTGATTTATTGCTAAAAATGTATCAAGATGGATTGGATGGGATCTAGGCTCATAGGAAGGGATCAATTAAACCCTAAGGCTTCTGGAACCACACTTGGTTTCTTTCCCTTACACACTCCCTTGCAATGGCACTTGTTTCTTACTCTGTTATACCCCTAACTAGACAAACATTGTTCGCCTAGGGCATAACTATAAAAATAGTACCTCGAATCTTCAAGGACTCTACTTGAATATAAACACTATACATAGGCTCCCCTAAAAAATTCATCTACCCTTAGGAGATTCCCAAGGTTAGATTTCATGGGGGAGCCATGGAAACACAAACTACTCTAAACTGAACTAGCAGACTCCCTAAATCCTAATCAATTTATTAGTGCTACTAAACTAACTCTATAGTACTTTCACAATGAAAGAAAAATTCTTGTATCAACCTACTCAACAAAGATCTAAAATCACATTGATCAGTTCAATCCATCTAAATTCTCTATAACTCAAAATTCTTGAATATTGCTAACAACACATAATTACAGAGCTTCTTGCTATCCAAAAACTTGCTTACAATCTCCCTCTTCTTAGGAAATGAGCCACATACATCCTTAAGATGATTCTTCCATGTTTTTAGGCCTTATCCATTAATTTCAGCACTCCTACAATGGGGGGAATTCAATGTTGTCGAGTTGCATGCAACATTTGCAAAAAGTTGCAAATGTTGTCATGACAACTTTTGGCATCTTTTGCATTTATGATGCAAACTACATTTTAGGGCCTCTAAACTAGTTAGTTCGATGAAATAACATCATTTATGCCTAGAAAAGAATCTTTCTTACTATGCTAAGGTCTAGGACACACTTAGACCACATTTCCCATTTAGACCAACACTAAGCATTAAAGTAACCTAACTATACTAGGTTGGATTAGACACTAACTATCTATCCACTTATTAACACACCTTGCAAGACCTCCTAAGGTCCAAAAAAAACACATACACTAGCTTGGCCAAGGTCAGTTACAATCTAAAACATCTAGGGTTTAGTAGGTGGCCTAGGTGCTCCTGCACCATCCTCCCTAAGTGAAATTTTTCAATCCATCCTTGGATTGAGTAAGTCAGGATCAATGCCCAAATTTTTGAATTCTGACTCCTTTATCCATGTTGCATCTACATCCAGTTTTCCTTTCCATTTAACTAAGTGTTCTTTGTAATCCTTATTCCTAGTTTTCTTGTAAACTCTAGATTCCAGTATGCAGTCTTCCTTCTTGACTGGTGTAGATGGAAAATGGAGTTCTTCTACCTCTTGGATGACTTCAGTCAAATTGTGATCTAGATCAGGGGTTGGTCCCTTATATAGAACCAAGTCTACAATTTTAAAGACATGTGACAAGCCACTATTCTATGGTAACTCCACCTTGTAAGCATTTTCTCTATACTTGGTCAGTATAGTGCAGGAGCCAATTATTCTCATCTGTAACTTGTGTGGGATTCCTTTATGTAGTCTAGCCTTGTTGAGATGTACCATCTCTAGATCCCCAACCTTGAATTGAACATCCCTTTTTCCTTCATCAACTTTACTCTTAGTCTTGATCTTCTTAGTGCTGTCAATCAGTGTCTTCTTGACAGTGTCATGAACCTCTTGCATAGCATAAGAAAAGTTCTCAGCATATCCACTCCCTTTAACTCCATCCTTCAGTTCTCTGAGCTCATAGATGCCTCTAGGGTGTAGACCATAGACAATTTCAAAAGGACTCTTACCAATAGTCTTGTTCATAGTGTCATTGTAAGAATATTCAGCGTGACCTATGATTTGGTCCCATGCCTGACCATACTCCTTTGCTAAGCATCTTAGGAGATTAGCAAGACTCCTATTAACTACCTTTGTTTGAGGATGGTACACATATCCAAAGGATAAGTTGGTGCCTAAATTTTTCCATAGAGTCTTCCAAAAGTGACTCATAAACTTGGTGTCTCTATCGGACACAATGCTCAAAGGCAATCCATGTATTCTGACAACCTCTTTAAAGAAAAGAGAATCTATTTGACTGGCATCGTTGGTTGTCTTGCATGGCACAAAGTGAGCCATTTTACTAAATCTGTCTACTATCACATAGACACTATCCATTCCCTATCTTGAGTTAGGAAATCCAACCACAAAGTCCATGCTCAAACATTCCTATGGTCTAGTTGGGATAGGAAGTGGTTGGTATAGCCAGCATTAGTAGACATTCCCTTGGCCTTCTGACACACAATACAACTTTCCACATATTTGCTAATATCAACATTCATATTTGGCCAAAAGTAAAATCTCTGAACAAGTTCTTGTGTCTTACTGACCCCAAAATGGCCACTCAATGCACCATTGTGTTTCTCCTAAATCAAATTCTCCCTTATAGACCCTCTAGGGACACATAGTTGACTTCCTTAAAATAGGAGATTACTTGGCAAAGTATATTCATAATATTTACTATGAAAGTGGTTATGATATTCTTGACATACCTTATAAATGTCTGCAAAGTCTTCATCATCACCATATATCTCTCTGAAGTTGTCTATTCCCATGCTCTGCAGTTGGATCTCTTGGATAGTAAGGGCTCTTCTACTCAAGGAATCTACAACCTTATTCTAAAATCCCTTCTTGTGTTTGATATTTAATGTGTATGCTTGCAAGTATTCAACCCACTTCATATGCTTATGACTCAATTTGTCTTGTGAGTTGAAGAAGCTCAAGGCTTGATTGTCTGAATAGACTATGAACTCCTTTGGAAGCAAGTAATGCCTCCATTTTATCAGTGACTAGACTAGAGCATACATCTCTAGGTCATAAGAAGAATATTTCTTCTTAGCTTCACTTAGTTTTTCAAAGTGGAAGGCCACTGGTCTTCCCACTTGGCTCAAGACTGCACCAATTGCCACATTGTTGGCATCACACTCCACTGTAAATAAATTTTCAAAGCTTGGCAAGACCAAAATTGGTTGGGTTGCAATCTTGTTTTTCAATAGCTCAAAACCATGGTTAGCTTGTTCATTCCAAATAAACTTAGTCTTCATGCCTCCTTTAATAGTATCCAACGTAGGAGCACAAATTGCACTAAATTTCTTAATAAACTTTCTATAATACTATGCTAGGCCATGGAAACTTCTTACATCAGTGCTTGTTCTTGGAGTAGGCCAATTGATGATGACCTCCACTTTTCTAGGATCCATCTTTAAGTTACCCTGAGATAGCACAAAACCAAGGTACACTAACTCCGTCTTGATGAATTCACACTTTTCTAAGTTGATCATCAACTTATCCTCCTACAGCTTCTTAAAAACCACTTCAAGGTGTTTGAGGTGCTCTTCCCTTGTCTTACTATAGATGAGTATATCTTCTAAGTAGAGCAATACAAAATTTCCATTTTGATCTTTAAGTACTTCATTCATCAACCTCATGAATGTTGATGGGGAATTTGACAACCCAAATGGCATGACAAGCCACTCATATAGATCCCCTTCATTTACCCTAATCTGATGATAGCCACTCTTTAGATCTATCTTTGTAAAGTACCTTGCTCCTCCTAGAGAGTCCATTAGGTCTTCTATCCTAGGGATAGGGAACCTATACCTAATGGTGATCCTATTGGTTTCTCTGGAGTCTGTACATAACCTTTAAATTCCTCCCTTTTTAGGTGCTAGGACTGTGGGTACGACACAAGGGTTAATGCTCTTTCTTATAAGGCCTTGTTCTAAGAGTTCTTGGATTTGTCTAGTAATTTCTTCATTATATTGGGGAGTCATTTTATAGGCTACCTTATTGGGTAGGATAGATCCTAGTATTAGATCTATTTGATGTCTTACAGACCTCTTAGGGGGTAGGGTTGATGGTTGTCCATCACTCACTATTCCTTCATACTTCTCTAACATCTCTTGGACTTCTTTTGGTAGCTTTGTCCTCTTCTCTATTTTGTTTGCAACTTCCTTTGGCTTTAATACCAGTGAAAATCCAACTCCTTCTCCTTCTTCTAGATCCTCTAAGAAATATTTTTCACTCTCCATGAGAACATTGGGACTAGTTGTATTCAATTCTGCATCCTCCAACAGTGACTGGATTTTGTATGTCACATTGTCCTTCTTGAAAGAGTATGAATTTTTCACTCCATCATGCATGGCCTTCCTATCAAATTTCCATGGTCTACCTAGGAGCAAGTGACATGCATCTATAGGTAAGACATCACATAAAAATTTACCCTTGTATCTCCCAATGGAGAATTCTACCCAAGCTTGCTCATTAACTAGGACATGTTGTCCTTTATTTAGCCAAGTGACCTTATAGGGACTGGTGTGGGGCATCCTTGTCATTTTTAACTTAATGACTCCCTCCTCTGAGACTATGTTGTTAGTTGAACCTGAGTCTATAGAGTCATGACTCTACACACTTTTCTCATCATCTTACACTTCACTCTAAACAATGATCTCCTTTGACTGAGTTCTTCCTTCACTGGCTCTTTGATTAGAGTTATTTTCATCATTAGATTCTCTCCCTCCTTTGATTCCAATGGCACTTTAGGGTTCTTGTTTCCACTTGTCTCCTCATGAATATAGTTCACTCTTTTGTCACCTCCTTGAGAGGTACTTCCCTTCTCTGGACACCTATATGCCGGATGTCCTAACTGATTACAGTGATTGCACTTCATATTGGCAAAATAGTTGCCTCTTCCTTGCCTACTGCCTCTTTCTCTATTATTAGAGTTCCTTCCTCTACTTGACCTCCCTTTTTTGAAGTTTCCTTCATGCTATTTAGTGAGCTTAGTCTCTGCTTGACCTTTAGATTCAGAATTTCTTCCACCATAACCACTTGTTTATCCTCTAGTGTCTCTTCCTCTACCCCTTCCTCTTGAAGTGTTTGAATCTTGTTTCTTCTTCAACTTGTCTTCCACCTTGATAGCAATTTGGTGGCATTTCTAAACTATGTCTGGAGTCAAAAGACTCATCTCATCTAGAATGGTCCATTTAAGTCCATTAAGGTACCTTTCTACCTTCACATTCTCATCCTTTGCTACTCTTGACCTCATACAAAGTCTCTGAAATTCTTCAGTGTACAAATTGACATGTAGGTCCTTCTGCCATAGACCTTGTCTTCTCTTGTGTAAATGGATTTCTTAATCCTCAGGGATGTAAGCATCTCTGACTCTTTCTACCATAGCCTTCCATGAATCAATGGGCCCTTTCCCTTCCTTCTCTCTCTCATCTTGGATGAATTTCCACCAAGTGAGAGAAGATCCTCTCAATCTAGCTTTCACAATCTTCACCTTTTGAGCCTTTGTGATTCCATCACACTCAAAATGGTTTTCTAGTCCCTCTATCCAATCAAGGACTACCTCTGGTTGCATTTTTCCACTGAAAATGGGAACTCCTTCCAATGCTTTGCCACTCATAGCCTTTAGGGATTTTAGAAATGGTTCTTTCTCAAGGATAGGATCAGCTTCAGGGACTTCATCTTCAATGACAATCTCTTTTCCTTTCCCTTCAACTTTGTCCTTCACTTCATCTGCTTTCACATCAACTTTGTCCACTTTTTGGTCCAATTGAGCCAATTTGTCTCGGAGTATTCTATTCTCCACTTCTTGTTAATCTACCTTATTTTTCAACTTAGCATTGGTCACCATTGTTGACTCTCCTACTGATTCAGTTGGTTGAAACATTAACCACAAGCCTGATCAAAATAGGCTCTGATACTACTCTGATAAAAGAGTCCCAAGATTGGATTTCACTCACTCACCTAAGGTTTTAACTTGCCTTAGTTAACCTAGGATCCCAATTCTCTTCTATAATCCACCAAATCTTTGAGACTTCACACCCCAAGTCTATTCTAACTCCACACTATGAGTTAGTTGGTTTGTGCCCAATCTTGAAAGTTTTCCACCATTGAAAGTGCTCTTTACCTCTATACTTCCTTGGATGGTTACAAGCTCAATTCTTCTCAAAAATCCATACAAGTGCTACAAAGGACACATCCACCTTCAAGAAATCCTTTTGACATCTTTTGAATCCCATTTGAATGGTTCTTCTACTCCAAAGTGATCGAGTTCCACCTTCACAATGCTTTGAACCTATTAGGCCTAGTAGCCCTATTAGCCCTATCCAGAGGGTTTTTCTGGTTTCTTGTCAAAAACTTCCACACAAACCTAAAAAATGACTTAGGAATCAGATACCCTTTTCCAAGACCTTAAATATTTTTAAGGTTTTATCTCCTCAAAACATCTGTACACTTCTGTCCTAAAATGTAGGTCTTTTAGGCCTATTTTCAAGCATTGATAGTGACACATTGATTTCTTGCTAAAAATGTATCCAGATGGATTTGATGGGATCTAGGCTTGTAGGTAGGGATCAATTAAACCCCAAGGCTTCTGGAACCACATTTGGTTTCTTTCCCTTACACACTCCCTTACAATGACACTTGTTTTTTACTCTGTTATACCCCTAACCAGACATACATTGTTTGCCTAGGGCATAACTCTAAAAATAGTAGCCCAACTCTTCAAGACCTCTACTTGTGTATACACACTATACATAGACTCTCCTAAAACATTCATCTACCCTTAGGATATTCCCATGGTTAGATTTCATGGGGGAGCCATGGAAACACAAACTACTCTAAACTGAACCAACAAACTCCCTAAATCCTAATCAATTTATTAATGCTACTAAACTAACTCTACATTACTTGCACAATGAATGAAAAAGTCTTGTATCAACCTAATCAACACAAATTTAACATTACATCGACCATTTCAATCCATCTAAATGCTCTGTAACTCAAAATGCTCGAATATTGCTAACAACACAGAATTGCTGAGCTTCTTGCTATCCAAAAGTTTGCTTATAGTCTCCTTCTTCTCGTGAAATGAGACACATACATCCTTAAGATTATTCTTCCATGTTTCTAGGCCTTATCCATTAATTTCTTTCTCCTAAAATGTGGGGAATCCAATGTTGTCGAGAGTTGTATGCAACATTTGCAAAAAGTTGCAAATGTTGTCATGACAACTTTTGGCATCTTTTTCATTTATGATGCAAAATACATTTTAGGGCCTCTAACCCATTTAGTTCAATGAACTAACATAATTTATTCATAGAAAATAATCTTTCTTACTATGCTAAGGTCTAGGACTGTGTAGAACCTCCTTACAACAATTTGGTGAGAATGCACGAAATAACAGAATAAAGAGCAATAGCAGAACTCAGAATGAATCTATTGATCGCGGGCCACTTCGAGGGGGTAACCTCCTTTGAGAAAGCTCAATACAATAAATTCGTCGGTGTCCAACAAAGGCCTAAACCTACTCTTATATACTAAGTATGATCTAGAAAATTAATACTACCTATGCATGTGGGATAATAAAATATACTCACGGGACGACTTACAAAGCATATGCGTCCAACAACACTACACTAACAAAATAAATAGAAGGAACACACAGGTTCCTAACAAGGACACACTTATACCACATTTCCCATTTAGACAAACACTAAGCATTAAAGTAAACTAACTATACTAGGTTATATTAGACACTAACTATCTATCCACCTAGTAACACACTTTGCAAGACCTCCTAAGGTCCAAAATAAACACACACAATGACTTGGACAAGGTGAGTTACAAGACAAAACATATAGGGTTTTGTAGGTGGCCTAGGTGCTCATGCACTAGTCTGGAAAAGGGTGTAAAGGTTTCTCCATAATCAATACCTTCTTCTGGTCATGCATACCCCTTACATACTAACCTTGGTTTGTTTCTTGTGACTTCTCCATTCTCATTCAGCTTGTTTCTGAATATCCGTTTGGTACCGATGACATTATTGTCATCAGGTCTCAGTACTAGTGTCCATGTACTATTCTTCTCAATCTATTCTATTTCTTCATTCATAGAACTGACCCATACTTCATTTTCAAGTGCAGTATTAACAAATTTAGGCTCAAAATAAAAAAGTAAACATCTAGTGTTTAGTGACTTACTTCTTTTTCTCATTCTAGCCTTCTTGTCTCCTCTGATCTGGTTATGTGGATGATGTTTTCAGAAATACTTGGAAATTTTTGGTTCAGCTCTTTGTCCATCATTTTGATCATCATCTTGAACTTCATTCTAATCTCCATCGCTTGGAACATCATCTTGAGGATTTTCCTGATTTTTGGTAAGTACAACCTGATGCTCGAGTGCAATGTTCTATTGCTCAAGAGAGATACACTGTTTCTTGGGTAGAGTGTCAGGTTCTTCAGTATAAAAAAACCTGTTTTAGTCTTCTATATCTTTTCTACATATTCATCTATTTTTAGATTTTCACTTTCAATGATTATGTTAGAGGATTTGTTAAGACATTTATAAGCCTTATTTTTGGTGGATTACCCTAGAAAGATACCTTCTTCACTTTTGGAGTCAAGCTTTCCATTTCTATCATCTTTCAAAATATAACATTGACTTCCAAAGATTCTGAAGTAACTTACATTGGGTGTGTGACTATACCAAAGCTCAGAGGGTGTCTTCTTTGTGTCTTTCTTCAATTGCACTCTGTTCAATGTGTAGATAGCAATATTGACAACTTCCCTCTAGAAAGTTTGAGTGATGCTTTTCTCAATCATCAATGTTCTTGCACAATCAACAATGGATCTGTTTCTCCTTTCAGCAATCCCATTTTGCTGTGGTGTTCTTGGTGTAGAAACCCGTCTTTTAATTCCAAGCTCATTGCAATAGTTAGTGAATTCATCAGAAGCAAATTATCCTCCTCTATCTGATCTTAAGCATTTCAATTCCTTATCATATTATTTTTCTACCATAGCTTTATACCCTTTAAACATCTTGAATGCTTCTGATTTATCTTTTAAGAACATAACTGTTATCATTCTAGAATAATCATCAACAAAGAGAATGCAATACCTATCACCATAGTAACTCTTTTTTCTCATAGGTCCACATAAATCAGTATGAACTAATTCTAGAATTGCATTAGATGTATGGGCTTTACTCTTGAAACTAGACTTTGTCATTTTAGCTTTTTAATAATTCTTGCACATGATATGCTCAGGCTTAGTCATGCTTGGTAAGCCTCTTATCATTTCTAGCCATTAAGAAAGTGGTATTTACACCATGAAGATAGAAAAGGTTACCTTTTGTCTATTCACCAGTTCTGATTAACCTTCCTGATTCATTGAAGATCTTTGCCTTCTTATTCTCAAATGCTACTCGGCGACCTGAGTTATTCAGCTGTGAGACACTCAACATATTTTAATTAAGTCTATTTACCCAGTAAGCATTTTCACATTTGATCAGGTAATTCAACATTATGGTTCCTTTACCTTCAACCGGACAAGGTGAGTCATTACCCATTCTTACTGATCCACCATTGTAGTATTCAAAAGTTTCAAACTTTTATTTATCACCGGTCATGTGGTGAGTGCAACCACTATCTATAATCCAAACAAAATTCTTACTAACATTAGATATGAGTGCAGTTTCTACATACCTTTTTTTCTTTGTTGTCTGAATTATTCTTCATGGATACAAATACCATCTCAATGTCTTCATCTGATTCGGTGTTAGTATCTCCAACTTTGTTTTCAGCTAGGTAACAAGATTTCTTCCCTTTGTTCTTGTAGTCTTGGGTATCTCTTCTTTCAAGTTGTTGGTTGCTTTGGTAATCTCTGTTATCATCGTTGGAAAGTGATAAATTTTGTGTAATTTGATTCACTTTTTAGTTTTCATTTATGGAAACACATTTGGGTTACAGATCGATTCCTATAGAGATAAGTTTTTCTGATTCAGAAATCAACTAAGTATAGAAGTAGAGATACAAAAGTATTTTTGGTGTTGAAGATCGCGATCGATGAATTAGGAAAGAAAGCTTAGAGGAAGAGGAAGATAGTATGAGGTATGTGTGACCTCCACCTAAGATTGATTTGGTTTTGGTTATGCCTACGACAAGTTAGAAATAATTGAATATAGACAAACTACAGTAGAACAATGATACAGAGTAGTTGGACAGTAGTGATGATTGAGAGAGTATGAAATGGACTCCAGGCAATCGGAGTTGGATTATGGTTGTTGATAACCTACAATTTGATTATGCAAGAGTGCCGACTATAAATTTATTATTTTCCTTACTAAATGTATTTGTATTGAGAGATGACTTTGTAATATTTTTAATATTTGTAATGGGAGCCAACTTTGTAAAGTTGTGAGATATATATGTAATATCTTTTTGATAAAGATATACATTTGATGTATGTGATGAGCGAATGGAAGAGTAGATAATGATAGAGATCATTAATGAAATATAAAGGAACTATCTAAGCATTATTGATGCTTGTTTTGTTCATGACTGAGAACACCTTGTAAACAAAATTACTTTGTAAGAGCTGTAAGCTTAGTTGGCCCCTAACAGGGTGTTGTGAACCTTTAACAGGGTTGTAATTCCTTTAACAAGGAAATGTACTATGTAATATTCAGCTCCTAACAGGGCTAGGTCTCCTTATAGGTACATTATACTTTAGTACATGCTTGTGGGTACCATCCCCACTGGGGTTTTCCCTTGGCTAGGGTTTCCTCAAAAACAAAATATGGTGTTATGAATACTGTGTCATTTTCTTATATTCTTTTCATTAATGCAAGTTTATGGTTAATGTTTAAATGGTTGAAGAATTTAATTAAGTTCTATAATAATGATTCACCCCCCTCTCAGTATTATCCAATCCTAACAATTGGTATCAGAGCTTCTAGACCTTGGAGAAAAATTCTAACAGCTTGAGGGAGATTAGAATGGATTTGGACAGTTTGCAAGAAAACTTTGATGCTGCACTTGAAGACATTGACAAAGAAAAAGCAGAGAATGGAGAGTTGAGATTCAACATGTGAAGAGCTGAGAAATTTATAAAGAAACTCAATGAAAAACTTGAGATTTCCAGAAGTCAAAGACAAGATCTTATGGTTAAGATAAAAGAGGATTCAGATGAAAACAATTCAGATCAGGTGAGGCAACTGAAAGAAGAGAATGAAACTCTAAAACTTGAGAATGAGGCTATGACTAAAGAAATATAGATACAGAAGGATGCTAAGAAGAAATTTGAATAAGATTTAAATAGTGCATTAAATCAAATGAAGAATGAGGCTGAAAACTACAAGAACAAGTATCTAGAAATATAGAGATACAATCATATTATAAAAGGTGAACTTGTTGAAGCAAAGAAACACATTGAGAAACTTCACACCAACAATGATTTGATTGATGAAAAAAGAGAAAAATAGAAACCTAAAGGTGATATGACTGGCATTGGCTTCAATGAAGCTGAATTTTCAAAGAATCAAGAAGAGAAAATCCAATGAGAAGACTGATGCTGAGAAACCTTCTATTGAAGAACCTAGAGAGAAGATCATACCCTTTAGAGGTAGATGCTTTGGTTGCAACAAATTTGGACACATGAAGAGAGACTTCAGAGGTAATGCCCCTATTAGAAAATTTTCTGATTATTGTTTTAATTACAATGGATATGGGCACACGAAAGTAGAATGCAGAAAACCTAGTCAATCTGGATATAGACAAGACAATGGAAGAGAACCTATTGTAAAACCTACATGCTACAAATGCCATAATTTTGGACACATTACGAAGTATTGTAAGCTACAAGTAAATAATGAAAGAAGACCTCCTATATTCTACAAATGAAATAATCAAGGTAATATAGAAAAGTTTTGCAAGTATAATGGATAAGCCAATAGAAGAGTACCACCTCCTATGAATACACAGAAGAATGGAAATGATATTGGTAAGAGTGTTGCGGATTTGAAGAATGATTTTGAAAGTTGTTTTAAGAAAGCAGAAGATAACAACAGTGGTAAGATATGGAAGATCAAAGAGACAAGTGAGACATCAGTTTAGGGAGAGTCAGTAGATGCTACTGGATCTTTACCTGATGGTAGTAAAATAGAATCAAACTAATTGGCCGATCATGACCTTAGGGGGAGCATTGGATAAAGACATAAAAATATATCCTACCCCAAAATTTGTGGATTGAGCTCGAGCGAGCTTAGGTATAAACTTGGCCAACATCATGAAATATACATCTGAGAGCGCAACATTAGCCGACACATGTATTTTTTTTGCGAGATCTAACAACTGACAGGACAGTATTGAGTAAAGTGAAATTTATGACTTAAACTTGTATAAAGCACCATTCGATGACTTATCTCTTTACCATTTGACAAAGAGAGACCTAAGGAGATCAAAGAGTGAAGGAACTCAGTCTATTCTACAATTCTTGTGCGTGATTGATTGAAGCAAAAACTCATAATTTAGCAGAAGAAAGGTATTTACATCATCTAGATATGGATGCACCTGTTATTTTCAATGTTGTAGATCGATCTAGGTACAAATTTAAGAAACATCTATTCAAGTCCTATGAAGAGGATCCCGAAGGAGAATTTTCTCAAACCCCTCCTGGCGTATTACACGTAGAAGATATTAGGGCTTACATACATTGTAAGTATGATATACTGGGAATAGATGAGATATCAACTGAGATGGAGTATATGACTAATAATGGAATCATGAAAGAAAAATACAAACACATTGATCAATTGAGCATAATGAAAATTCTGGACTTATGCGAATTCGACAAAGATGAATGGGTCAAAATATTATTGACTAGAGTACATCATACATTCATTTGGATAGGTGATTAGCCTGTGAAGATTTGTAGTAACCTAATTCATGAAATTAATGGAGTGGAAAACACCAGAATCATTCCTGTTGTAGAAAAACATGTAAATAAAGAAGTTGAAACCCTAACTCACTCTAAATGGGACATGTGGGAAATGACTATGAATGACATCTTTTAGCAAGATGTGAGGTTAATTGCTATGATACTTGGATATAAATTCTACTACAACAATAGACCTAACTCAGTATCTGCAGGAGTATTCATGATGGCATGAAGAATGGTGAAGGAAAATGTGAAATATAACCTATGTGAAGTACTGGCACAACAATTTCTTGAAAATGTGAAACTAGTGAAGAAAGACAGAAAACCTTCAGATTTGGCTCACTATTGATGCATATTTTTATACACATTGAGCACAAATTTCCTGGCTTGCACCCTAGTGGTTGGAAAACGGGGATACCTACTCGTATTCTAATTTCATAGAGATACAAAAGAAAAAATAGTACATGGGTTGATGGGGAATTGTTTGCTATGATCAAGATCCTTCAGAGACAAATGAAAACTAGGTACATGATACATGAGGACATTATTGAAAAATACAAGGATACAATCTATTTCATGGTTGAAACTGATTGTGTATATTTTGAAGCAGTCACACCTAGAAAGAAATAGTGTTATCCCATGGGTTATGAAGTAAGTTCAGAGGTACTTACCATGCAAGTTGAACATGTTCTTACATCAGAAGTTGATATATCAGAAGAAGATGGGGAACATATAAGGAGAAATTAGCTAAGGTGAGAGAGGAATAGACTAGAGGTCCGAGGAAAAGAAAAATTGAAAACCTTGTGCATGAATATGTTGTAAAAGTAGGATTGACAAAAGAAGAACTAAATCAAGTGAAAAATAAAATGGAAGAAAGATCTCTTGGATTAGAAAGTGATAGTACTACATCCTTTCCCAATCCTAAAGTAGTAATGGTAGACAGTCCACCTCCTCCATCACAGCAGACATCACAAACTGAGAACATTACTCCTAGAGTAAACACCAGATCTAGCAAGCTGACATCACCTAAAGGACAGAGCACAGTAAGAGAAGAGAAGAAAAATAAGAAGCACATATGGAAACCTTCCATGAAGATGATAGAGAAGAGAGCCATAGAATTGTTGGAATTATATTGAGATGATGTACTGAGAGGGGAGGGGTGAATCAGTACCTCTAAAACTTTTCTTGGTTAGCCCATTAACCCTTAATCATTAGTTTGTAAATTATGTTATCTAACTGTTCATCTTTCTTTATGCATATGCAATCATATCATAAGTTCTTTTAGTATGTAACCATAACAAAAACATTCATGAAAATAGATAACACATAACACAAGATATGATATCGTAGAAAACTCATGTTAGGAAGTAAAAACTGCGGTAGGGATTATTACCCACAAGACTTCACTATCTGTAGATAAGAAGGGGCTGGTTAAGGCTTACAATTGGTCACTTCTGATGACCTACCCTGTTAGGAGTATTACAGTGGAGGCCTGTTAAGATATACTTCGTTTGAAGCTTTAGAAACACTGTTAAGTGTGCACTCTATTAAGAGATTTGTAAAAAATGGTTAAGTCCACCTTCTACAAAAGGATTTTAGATGTGATGCACTTGTTAGAATGCAACTACATAGGTCTTTGATCTGATGATGTATGTAATCTTTAATTGCTGATAACAGATCCAATTAAGCTTCATACATATAAGTAATCATCCTTCCATGATTGAATAATACCTTTATCTGCTCGTCGGTAGCCTTTGTGTGTTCTTGACAACTGATGTGTTATGTTTCTAAACTTTGCATGAATTCTTCCTTCTACTCCTTAGATGCTCTTCATGGCTATCATCAATTCATGAATTCATTACTCACAATTGAGTTGAACATCTATTTATACTAGATTTTGGCTCAATTCTTGATTCATGCATCCCAAATTAACTTTAGAACCAAGGTTTACAACTTGACCTTGATATTTAGTTAGATATGTTTTAGATCTATTAGGATGCATTAAAAAATTTACATAAAGCTTTCTTGACCCTCAAGTTATGATTTAAAACAAAATAAAACTCTATAAATAGAATTACATTTCTTTATCTGTCGTGTAAAAATCAGATCCACAATTTGCGGGTTCTTTAACTGACTGTCGATTCTGGCGGTCGGTTTTATTGGTCATCGGTGTTCCTTTCTTGAACTGGTCGTCGAGCATGCCTTTTCTATTCTTTTCAGGTTTGTTCTAACAATTGTTTCACCAGTTATGCTTGTATTCTCCAATGATGCTTTTCGATTCCATACTTAGCATTTTTCATGACCTTTGTGTTTTGTCGAGTATGCTTGATTTTCGTTGGTAATTCTTGTAGCCTGCTGGTGATGCTTGTAGTTTGCCGGTAATGCTCTATCAATATTTTTCACTAAGTGTACTAATGTCAAAATTAATTTCATCAATCTCCCCCTTTGACATTAGTATCAAAAACATGATATGTGCAACATACTGAGTGTATTAGTATGTACACCTGTGTATACTCCTTCCTTAGTCATTTGAATGACTCCCCCTATGTATAAGCTGGTAAGTGTAAGTATATATACATATCCTTATGTGCTTTTATTTTCCTCTTTTTTTTGATATATATATTGTACATAACTATATACATATCATTTCCTCCTTTTTTGATTCTAAAGGCAAAGGTACTTACAGCTTGTCAAAAAGGTGGGAATGTGAAGACTTGATCTCCTCCATCATCTTTCCCCATTTCTCCTTTAGAATTTCTAGAGCCATGTGCTCTAGTTAAATCCTTACATGGATATCATAGATGTTGTCTACTAAAGACATCTCGGCGGTTGCTATAAGATTTCTTGCATCAGAAATATGTTGCTGTAAAATAGTAAGATTAGGCAAAATATGTGCCTGTAGTTCAGTAATCTCACCTCTGAGTTGTGTTTTAACATCCCATATTTCTTGCCTTAGCCTATTAGCCTCTATGACCTTGTCATGATGTGCCTTTATACTGTCGACATGTGAGGTTAGGCTTTGTGCACTGGTTGTGACATTTGAATCTATCTCTACTAGTTTTTCACTTTTCTTTTGAAAATTTATCAAGTGTGCACATCTTTTGAACTAAGGTGATTGCTTCATCAATCATTGGCTCTAATTCATCAGTGAGTTTAGAGAGCTTTACCTTGTTCAATGCCACTTCTTGGCTGATTTTGTCAATTAACTTGTACTGGTACTTCTTTTCTGCTTGTTCTTCCATGGCTTGCTCTGCATCTATAGTTTGTTCTGTGATGGCGTCGGTAAGAACAACAATTTGTTTCTTAACTGTAGCATTTGCATCAATTTGTACCTCAGGAACAAGTTTTTGGAGAATATCTTTTGCTTTGTCAAGTGCCATTGTTTCCCTGTGTTCTTGTATCATTTTCTTTTGAATGGCTTTTCTCTGACATAGCACTCCAAACTCTTGAAGTTTATCATTGTCCAAAGTGGTTATATCCTAGTTTGGAACTTTGATGATTTCATCCAGTGTGACAGCCAAGATGTATTTCTTCACTATTTTCTTCTTCTTCTTCTTTGGCTGGGTGGTAGATTGATGTACCACCATTTGTAAGCGTGAGATTGTGTTGACTTGGTAGGTGAGGGTCAAGAAGATGAGGCTTCCTTTTGTATCTTCTGTGAGTCCACTGGTCAGTTTTGTGAAGACGTCTCCTCATGTGCCTTGGGTGTATTAACAGATGAATCTTCTTTATGTACTATACCTTCATTTTTCTTGACTCCTTCACTCTTATCTTGTTCTTCAACCTTTCTCAATGTATCATCAGTTTTGTTATCTGCCTCTTTGTTTTGATCTTTTGATACATCTTGTTGATCATCGGTTGCATCCTTCATTTCTATATTGGTATCCTTGGGAGTGTTGGATGCAACTTTGTTTTCATCAGTACCCATATCCTTGGGTATATTATCTTTCTTAGATGATTTATCCTAACTTGACTAAATATCAATAGAATCTATTAATATATTCATTTTTTTGGTGTATTGACTATTGCAGTGTCAATAGTTGTGTCCTGTCCGTCGGTATTTCCCTTTGCAGCATTGCTGTCTTCATCTTTTTGAACTTCTACTGCAGAGTCTTTTCCTATTATGGTATTGACAATGTTGTCTAACCATGATTCATCATTTATATCAACATCTAATTTACCTTTTATTGACAATTCTTCTTTGGTAACTTCTTCATCCTCTAAGCTGATGTGGATGGGGCTTGCTGGTACTTGATCATCTTCACCGTCTTTTGGCCAGTCTTCATCTATAGTGTCAATCTATTTTTGACCTGTGATTTGTACCTCTTCACTATCTAGCTCAACTATTGAGTTATCTGTCTTAGTGATTTTTTCCTTTTCATGACAACTTTTCTTATCAAGATTGAGTATCTCACTCCATATATTATGTGTGTCTTGTTCCAGCTCTATAAGTTTCTCTTTAAGAAATTTATAAGCTCTCAATTTGGGTGAGAAGCTTTTTGCATATTTGTTCACAAGTTCATTGATTTCTTCTCTCATTGATTTAGGAGGCATAAGAGAGACCAATACTCTCTTATCCTCTTCTCCTCATGGAGTGCAAAAGTGAATCTAGAAGATATTCTATCCAATAGTTCTTGTGGAACATCATGTGTAGTGAATTGCAGTGGGACATAATAGTGTTTTCACAACTTAGCAATAAGTGTATCTTTAATCTTATTCTCTTCTTCAGTGTCCCATCTTAACCATTTTCTAATCTTAGGATGTCCAATAGATGCATCTTCTAAAATATACTTACATATTTCATCAATGTCTTCAGTTGGTGATGTAACCTTTGCTGTTTCCTTTGCTTGTTTCATAGCATCAGGTTCATCCATTGCTGATTCTTCTAAGTCCTTGTTTGATTGAACAAATTTCCTCCTTTTGGCAGGTGCCCTGACCGGTTGTTTTCCCTTTGGTGTGATAGGTTTCCTCTTGTATACCTTTCCTTTCACCATGGGAGAAGGAATTGCTTCCTGTGCTATTTGACTTCTTGTTCTTGACTTCTTTGGTGGAGGAGGAGGTGGTGAATCAGAATTCTCTTCCTCTGATTCATTTGTCTCTGCTGTATCACCAATGGGAATTTGATCCTTGGTGAGTTCCTCCTTACCCTGTTGTTCCTTTTCACCTTCTCCTTCTTCTTCTCCCTCAGAATATATATTCAAGTTTTTTTTCAGATTCTTTACCATTCTTTTTGACTGCTTTACAGCCTTCTTGACAACAAGATTTGTTTTAATCTTCAGTTTGGCCTCTTCATAGGTACCAAATCTTAATTGCTTGTTGTCTATGGGTTCATTTAACAGTGCCTAAATGCATTCATTTTCTAATCCTATTTTGATTTCATATTCCAATTTTGAAAGCCATGATTTCCTTGGAACTACAGCTTGTATGTATGTGAAATCTGTATCCACCATGAAACATATTTCTTCTCTGTATTCCTCTACTAGACTCTCAAGAATTCTAGTTATTTCTTGTAGCATTTCCTTTATGGTTTTGAAGTACTCATGCATCACATTATCAAAATCTATTCCAAGTGATTCTATGAATTCACTTCTCTAAATGGTAATGGGTCTGCTTGTGTCCCATGTAACTTTTCCAATGGAAGGAAAGTATTCTTCAAAATAAAATAATATACACATTATGAGGGAACCAAACTTACAAGTTTTTGTCCTTGAAGACCTTATTTTGCACATGTTCTCCTCAAATTGATGTAACATGATCTCTGCCAGATCCATCTTCTTCCCCTATTTGATAATCTTGTACGCTGTGCTCATAGCAGTACTAGATATGTTGTTCATTCTGCTTGCTTGGAAGATCATGTATCCAAGAACACATGCTCCAAACTTCAACTCTACATCGATAATGGTGTTGACCTTTAGTGCTCTTTTATCTAATTTAGCACCAATCAATTTTTCCACTTCTGTCAGAGATGGGTGTTTGTGAGCCTATGGTTTATCGATTGTAGGATAACCAGTAACCACGTGAATAACATCCTTTGTTATTTCCTTAGGCTTATTTAGCCATAGAGTCTTGTTGTGAACTCTGCTAAGAACAATTTTAACCCATTCTGTCTTGAAAACACTTGGAAAATGCAGTGCATTTGTGAGTCCCTTTATTTCCAAGTGTTTGTGTTCTTCTTTGAGCTTTCCAGCATCATCACATAGTGCCCTATAGGCATTATCTAGGTCTAGATCTCCTATTTCTAACATCTTACAGTAAATATAGGACCTTACATCCTCTACCAGTAAAACCCTAGGTGGGATTCAGGAGAATGCTCCAGAATCATCAGGTTGAGAAGCTATTTCGGGGTGTAACTTGTATTTAGGTTCAACACACACTCCTTTGCTGACAAGATTGAAGGATTTCTTCTTGTCATCCTTAAACTTCTCTACTCTAGAAGTCGATGCCATCTTGTTTACAATTTAGGGCTTTTCATAAATATAACAGTGCGGTCGGTGAGTGTATTTACTTACTGATTCTCTATGATTTCCTGTGAATGTGAATGCTTTGTGTCAAGTTGACTTCTGTTGGGTCACTTTCCAATTTTTCTCTCAAATCTCTCTGGTCTGCTCTACTTTGCTCGAAAATTGTGGGTGCAAAAATGAGTTTACCTGTAGGGATTTTAAACCTTTTTGCGCCCTTAGTTGTCATTAATGCTAACCAACTCATCGGTTTATGAAGATTGATTTTGTCGGTAGAGACATTCATAACACCTTCGGTGTCTATGCAAAGTGTCGGGGTAGCTATCATTTTTGGAGTCTTCACCGATGATTATCGGTGAGGTTGCGAAGACAACTTTTGTTGATTCATACTTAGCTTGTGTAATGACTGATACATTCCGGTAAGTAGTGCTAACTTTTCTGTGTGTGTTCACTGATGCAGATTATGCCCAATAACTGATGGTTTCTTTTCAATAGTTTAGAAAGTAACAATATATTGCATCTTTATTCATTCCTATATTACAATATGAACTATGTGCAATGGAACCGATGCATAGTAAAACTTGTTATAATGCAATTCCATACTTACTTGTGCAATCTAGTTTGATGTAGTGATGTCACCAGATCCATTGGATGGGGTGTCACCATTTGTATTGCTTGTTCCAGCACCTTCAGTGTTTGTAGTTTTTACCCATATCTTGTTTCTCATTCTTTTGATGTCATCAATGGTATTTCCATTGGGATGTGTATTAGTGTCTGTCAGTCGCTCTTTTCAATCTTTTATTACATGTCCAACCTTATGACAATGTAAACATGCCATACTTGGATTGGTCCAACCTCTTGACCTTATGGTCCACTTTCTCATAGAGTTGGTAGCAATATGACCATACCTTCCACATGCTGTGCAATTTACCCATGTGTTATAGTCCCAAACATATGAGCTACCTGCTCTTGTTGGTTTGTAGCTTTTATCAGTTTCCTTTGGAGTCCATGCCTTGTTGTTCTTTTTCAACATTCCTTATGTGTATGCTCATTCATCTTGCATGTAGGACAGTACTTGTCCATATAGGTTTTTCTCTTTGGATTTGTCACTTTGGATCTACACTCATGTGCCTTGTGTCCTTTCTTTTGACATTTATAACAATTACCAATAAAAGTAGATTATGCTTGAGAAATACCTTTCATTTTGCTTCTGTAGATGTTTGAGGTGTGGCCTGGTTTTCCATAGGGATTGCATGACAGCTTCTTGGATCTTGGGGTTGTGAAAGTATCCCTCTAATCTGATTGATTAGATGATTCACCATTCTCTTTGTACCCTAATCCTGTGTAGTTTTTGACTCTTCTCTGTCCATCAAGAAATTCATCCATCCTTTTGTTGCTATCCTCAGCCTTTTTGATCAATTTGTTGTATTGATTTTGGACTTTGATTTCATGTTTCAATTTTTCATTCTCTTCTCTTAGCTCACCAATGATCTGTATTCTTTCAATGAGTTCTATATTTAATCTATTTTCTTCTTGACTCATAAGAATAATCTGGTTGGTGACCTCATGGTGATGCTTAGTGAGTCTTAGAATCTCTGATTCTTTCTCTTGTAGTTTCTCTGTAATTTTCCTTCTATCATCAATGGCTAGAGTTCTTTCATTTTCAACTTTTCTTGCATCATTCACGACATCAATCATTTTTACCATTTGAGTCTCTTGACCAATTTGCAACATCTTGATTTGATCTGTCATATGTAGATTGATCTCTTGTATACTTGTAATTTCTTCAACTGATGCGTCTGAAGCTTTTCTCATTGATGATTCTATTGTTTCAAAGTAATCTTGTATTTCCAATTCTTTGTAGTCTTTCTCATTCAGCCTGGTTGCCATAATCTTTCTTTCATCAAGAAGTTTTCTCAGCTTTATTTTTGCCTCCTTATACTGCTCATAGTTTATTTGTATTTGTAATTGCTCATTCTCAATAGTCATGTCCAGTCTGAACTTGTCCCTTGCTCTGATATTTTCTCTCAAGTCTTTAAGCTTATCAAGAGAGAGACTTAGCTTTGATACCAATTGTTGGAATTATATTGAGATGATATACTAAGAGGGGAGGGGTGAATCAGTACCTCTAAAAGTTTTCTTGGTTAGCCCATTAACCCTTAATCATCAGTTAGTAAATTATCTTATCTAACTGTACATCTTTCTTTATGCATATGCAATCATATCATAAGTTCTTTTAGTATGTAACCATAATAGAAACATTCATGAAAATAGATAACACATAACACAAAATATGATATCACAGAAAACTCCTATTAGGAAGTAAAAACTATAGTGGGGATTGTTACCCATAAGAATTCACTATCTATAGATAAGAAGGGGATGGTTAAGGCTTACAATTGGTCAGTTCTGATGACCTACCCTGTTAGAAGTATTACAATGGAGACCTGTTAAGATCTACTTTGTTTGAAGCTTTAGCAACACTGTTAAGTGTGCACTCTGTTAAGAGATTTGTAAAGAACGGTTAAGTCCACCTTCTACAAAAGGATTTTAGATGTGATGCACTTGTTAGAATGCAACTACATAAGTCTTTGATCTGATGATGTATGCAATCTTTAATTGCTAATAATAGATCTAATTAAGCTTCATACATATAATTAATCATCCTTTCATGATTGAATAATACCTTTATCTACTCGTCGGTAGCCTCTGTGTGTTCTTGACAACTGATGTGTTCTATTTATGAACTTTGCATGAATTCTGCCTTCTGCTCCTTAGATGCTCTTCGTGGCTATCATTAATTCATGAATTCATTACTCACAATTGAGTTGAACATCTATTTATACTAGATCTTGGCTCAATTCTTGATTCATGCATTGCAAATTAACTCTAGATCCAAGGTTTACAACTTGACCCTGATCTTTACTTAGATATGTTTTAGATCCATTAGGATGCATTAAAAAATTTACATAAATCTTGCTTGACCCTCAAGTTATGATTTAAAACAAAATAAAACTCTATAAATAGAATTACATTGCTTTATCCATCGTGTAAAAATCAAATCCACAATTTGTGGGTTCTTTAACTCACTGTCGATTCTGACGGTCAGTTTTCTTGGTCGTCGGTGTTCCTTTCTTGAACTGGTCATCGGGTATGCCTTTTCTATTCTTGTCGGGTTTGTTCTAACAACTGTGTCACCGGTGATTCTTTTAGTCACCGGTGATGCTTTTCTATTTCATACTTAGCACTTTTATGACCTTTGTGTTCTGTTGGGTATGCTTGTTTTTCACCGGTAATGCTTGTAGTCTGCCAGTGATGCTTGTAGTCTGTCGGTAATGCTCTGTCAATGTTTTTCACTAAGTTTACTAAAGGAAAAATTAATGTCATCAAGAACAAGGAAAAATTGTCATAATTAACAGATACTATGAAAAGTATGGAGATTCAGACAAACTTAAGATTGAAGACATTGTGATTGATCATCTACTTACTTTCAAGATATTCTAAAACTGGTGAGAAAGCACTAAATCTTATTATTTTGTATGCACCTTTTTCATTGTTTTCAAAGGGGGAGAAGACAGTAGAATAT
>MU227581.1:1416325-1461314 GCA_018584345.1 Thuja plicata | reverse complement strand
TCTGGGCTTAATGTTTGTAGCATGGATATGCTTAGGGAAATTAAGGCCAATCTTACAACTATTCAACCAGATAATATTCCTATTCGTGGATTTGATAATATTGCAAAGAAAACTTTGGGTATTATTACGCTACCTATTAAAGTTGGTCATGTGTTTCTCTACACTCCTATCCATGTTATGCCTAGACCACTCAATTATAACCTTTTATTAGGAAGACCTTGGTTACATAATATGCATGTGGTTCCTTCTACTCTTCATCGCAAGGTTAGGTTCATTTATAACAATCTGATGTACACACTGCATGCGGATGATGCACCAAGTCCTTGCCTAAATGTAGAATATGCTAAGGTTTCCAAGCCTATACAACCAATTAAAAAACCTGAGCAACCACCTGAGGCTAAACAAGATGAAATTCCATCTTCCTCCCTAACAAAAGATGATTGGGGAACATTGGATTTCAACCCTACTTTCATCAGAGAATATAAATTTTCAGATTTGGAATTTATGATAAAAAAATTGAATTTGAAAAGCAAGTTTTTATTCCATTTCCGCTTTCTGAGGAATTAAAAAGTAACTTTGTTGCTGCTACTCATGATGAAACAATTGAGGCAATAAAACCAGATTGCTATGACATTGTGACATATGCCGCTCCTTTAACTCAATCTAATATGGCTGACAAATATGGTTCTTGTTATCATTTACTTAAGAAATTAGGATTTAACGGGAAGGGTTGTGGTAAATACGATTAAGGTATACAAGTACCCTTGGATAATGAAGGCCATGATTATACTTATGGGTTAGGATTCAATCTTTATAGACAACCATAAGCTTTTCCCCTTAATGTCAATCATATTTGTGGTGGAAATTTGAAATTGGTTAGTCCGCTTCTCCTTGACATGGATCAAAAGCCTAGTTTGGACATCTTTCCTGAGGATGAAGCCCTCACTGATTTTTTAGGATCTTATCAGGATCTACCTACATTTCATCACAAAATAAGAAAGCTCTATTGTTTGAATAGTGAGGCCTACTTTGGAGAACATGATGATCAAGATACCTATCCTTTACCAATGGATTCTTATACACAAAGTAATTTATTAATAACTGAGACCATTGAAGTTCAAGTAGATAAAAATGATGCTGAAAAACCAATCAAAATTGGAAAGTGTTTGAGTCAAGATGAACGTAATCAATTGGTTTCTCTCTTGCTTGAATATAAATATATCTTTGCTTGGACATATTCGGATATGTCGGGCATAGATCCCAAGATCGTTACTCATAATATTTTCCTTAAGCCTAATGTTAAACCTATGAAGCAAAAGATTCGCAAGATGAATCCGGGCATCGCTTTACTAGTTAAAGCTTAAATTGAGAAGCTATTAGGTGCTGGATTCATCCATTCTATTGATTATTCTGAATGGATTTCCAATAGTGTGGTTTTTTCTAAAGGAAAAAATAAGATTAGAATGTGTACTGATTTTCAAGATTTAAATAAGGCATCCTTAAAAGATGATTTCCCGTTACCTAATATTGACATGATTGTGGATTCAACAACGGGACATGCTTTATTATCTTTTATGGATGGATTTTTGGGTTATAATAAAATCTTTATTCCTATTGAGGATCAACTTAAGACTGCATTTATTACACCATGGGGGAAATTTTGTTGGGTCATGATGCCTTTTGGATTAAGATATGCGGGAGCAACTTATAAACGTGCCATGATATTGATTTTTCATGATTACATCCATAAGATTTTGGAAGATTATGTGGATGATATCTTGGCAAAATCTATACAAAGAGAAGATCATGTGTTCATTTTGAGACAAATATTTGAAATAATTAGGAGTTATAACATGAGATTAAACCCAAAGAAGTGTGCTTTCAGAGTTGACTCTGGAAAATTATTAGGATTTATAATCTCCAAGCGAGGCATAGAAGTTGATACTAAAAATATTGATGCTATTACTAACATGCCTCCTCTTAATAATATTTCACAATTACGTAGTTTACAAGGAAAAATACAACCTATTTGTCGCTTTGTTTCTAACCTAGCCAATATGACTATTCCTTTTACTTCTTTACTCAGAAAAGATACCATTTTTTCTTGGAACCAGGAATGTAAGAAATCCTTTGAGCAATTTAAGGAGTATCTTGCTAATCCTCCTATTTTACAACCTTCTCAATTCAATAAACCCTTTTACCTATATAATTCTGCTACTTCCAATGCTGTGAGTGCATTATTGGCTCAACATGACAGTGAAGGAAAGGAAAGATCAGTATACTATATTAGTCGAACCTTGTTGGACTATGAAACATGATATAATCAACTTGAATGACAATGCTTGGCTTTAGTTTATGCTTTTCAAAAACTTCGGCATTACTTGATAAATGTTGAGGTCAATGTGATTATTAAATTTGATCCTTTAAAACATCTTTTCTCAAAAACTGATCTCTCTGGCCGGTTGACAAAATGAGTAATGTTTCTTATAGAATTCAATCTCAATTTTATTCTTCAAAAATAAATTAAAGGACAAGCTTTAACTGATTATTTAGCTGAAGCCCCTTGTCCTCATCCTAATACAATTGTTACCTCAGTTGAATTTCCAGATGAGAATATATTTACAATCAAACAAGAAGATGTTTGGGAATTATATTTTGATGGTTGTAGATGCAAGACATGATCTGGGGTGGGCATTATCTTGGTCCCTCCTACAAAAAAATTGATCCCTATGTCATATAAATTAACTTTTCCTTGTACTAACAATATTGTGGAGTATGAAGCTCTTATAGCTGGCTTACGAGCAGCTTCATCCCTTCATATTAAAAACTTTGAAATTTATGAGGATCTACAATTGATTGTGGAACAAATCAAAGGAGGTTATCAAACTAAGAATGATGAAATGACACAATATCAAGATTTGGCTCTGGATATTCTTTCATAATTCTCTTCTTACATAATTCAAACTTTACCTAGGAAAGATAATCACCATGTAGACGCCATGGCAAGCGCAACTTCTTTGGTTTGTCTTGAGAATAATGACAAAGACTTTCAATTCACTATACACACTCTTAAATTTCTTGCAATTTCTGATAAAGTTACTATTGATTTTTGTAACTTGCATTTGGATGAATGGTATTCGCATGTCTTTCATTTTTTGAAAGATAATACTTTTCCTGAATCAGCAACAAGAAACACACGTAATCATATTAGAAATCTTGTAGCCTGTTATATCATTTTAGGAGACGCTTTACAAACGATCTTATAATGGTCTACTATTAAGATGTCTTAACAAAAATGAAGTACCTATTGCTTTAGCAGAGGCTCATTCTGGTTCTTGTGGAGGACATTTTGGTGGAAAATATTTGGTTAATAAACTCCTTAGAATGGGATACTATTGGAAAATAATGGAGCAAGATGCCTTTACATTTGTTAAAAAGTGTCCTCAATGTCAACAACATGGTAATTTAATTCATGCTCCTGCTTGTGAGCTTTGTAATCAAGTTGCTCCGTGGCCTTTCAGCATTTGGGTTTTGACCTTATTGGAAAAATCTCACCGGTTTCTTCTCAAGGACATAAATATATCCTCACGGCTAAAAATTACTTCACAAAGTGGGTAGAGGCTATTCCTCTTCATTCTACCACTATGAATGTTATCTTTGATTTTATTCTTAATAATATTATAGCACGATTCGGTATTCCTTCAACGATAGTTTTAGATAATGGTACTTCTTTCAAGAATAAAGAAGTCACAAAATTCATGGAGAAATATCGTATTCAACATAGATTTTATATTCCCTATTACCCTCAATCTAATGGTCAAGCCAAAGAATCAAACAAGGTTATTGAACAAATATTAAAGAAAATTGTTAACAAACATGCCAAAGATTGGCATACACAACTTACTTATGCTTTGTGGGCTTATAGGACTAGTGTTCATACGGCCATAGGTACTTCCACTTATAATCTTGTTTATGGTATTGACGCTATCATGCCTTTAGAATTAGAAATACCATCTTTGTGTGTTTCATTTCATGGGATCATTGACAAGGATACTTTTCGGGAACAACGATTACAGGAATTAGAAATGTTAGACGGACAACGGATAAATACTTTGGAACCTATTAAGGCTTATCAAAAATCACTTCAAAAGTAGTATAATCACAAGGTGATTGAATGGTCATTCTTGGTAGGTGATTTAGTCTTATATGAAAATCAAAGGAATGTGAATGCTCTACCTAGTGAAAAATGAAAATTTATCCCAAATTGGCTTGGACCTTTTGTGGTAATTGAGGATTTTACTTCAGGTGCTTATAAAATTGCTGATATGAATAGTGTCCCTCTTAAGGAACCTATTAATATTATGCATCTAAAATGTTATCATCCCTAATTCATCCTTCTTTCTTTATGTAGGTATGTGTTCCTTATAGAATAATTATTTTATAAGTTATTTAAATTTGAATGCATTCATACATATTTCCCTTTCCTCTTTCTTTTTATTAAGTTTTATGCATTGATGAAAATATAAGTAATCAACCATAGAACTATTTGTTCAAAACAAAGTCTTCTTCATAAATAAGTTTCTGCTGAGTTTAGTACATATGTGGCATATGTGCCATATCTATCAAACTCTATCTTTATGTAGGTCGGTGGCTCCCTACTCTCTTTGATCTGTGGTGAGAGGCTGAGGATCTCAGAATGGTAGTCCGTGTCTGACTCCTTGAGATACTCATCTCTTGGATACGCTCCTAGGCTCTTTGTAGATCGGCCATCACATGCTCTTCTCTTTCTTTACATAACCTTAGTTCTTGCTACACACATAGGAAGATATCAGCATGTCTTATGGGATCCCTTTGTCCTATAAGGGAATCTCTCTCACTTGCTGGCAGTCGGTAGGATATACATGTATCCTTCAAAACCTCAAATACAAAACTCCTCCACTCTGCTACACTCACTGCAAAAAGTCAAATTCAAAACTTCTTTAAATACTCCTTTTAGAAAAAAAATTATTCAAAACATTTTGAAAATCACAATTCCATATATCTTACCTGGATCTCCCCCCTGGGTGTCACCGAAGGATCTATATGGTGGGGGCATGGAATGACTACCCTCTCCTCGCTGGCTATGTCTAGGTCTAGGTGGTGGTGTCTTTATGTGTGCTTGGGGAGTTCACCATGATTTTAAGGGTGGAACATAGACTACCTGGTCACCGGTACCTGTACTGCTGCCTGGGGGCATCCACTCTTCTCTCTCCTTTGCTCTCTCCTCTGCTCTCTCTTCTGCTCTCTCCTTATCTCTCTCCTCTTCTCTCTCCTCCTCCATAGGATCTCCCTCAAAGGGATGCTCCTCCTCATCTCTCTGATCCTCCTCCTCTCCTACTGGTATGTCGCCTCCTCGGTGGTTCCTCTCTAAAGGACCTGGATCACCTATGGGGTAGTCATTAGGGAAGATAGGATGGGTCCACTGTAAACTACAATAACTGATATACTCTTTGCTAGTACCCACATAGGATGTCTCAGGGGCTACCTCTACATCCTCGGTCTCATCTATCTCACTATCAACAATATCTGCCACTATAGGTTGGCGTATGGCGCTGGTTCTCTGATAATATCTCACAGGGTATACATATTGAGGTACTGTTTGGGGAACTTGTTGTACTAGACCAAACTATCTCATCACCCTATCATAGGAGTATGGCATCATGACATGATTTGTAGGACCTTCTAATAGCTTGCACTGTTGAGAGTGTCTCAACTGATGTCGTCTATCTGACCACTCTATCATCTGACAATAAGGTCTGTATATCACATCTATACCTAGTATATGATCAAGGAGTATTCTCCAAAAGAGGATATCTCCATACAGCCAAACATATGCTAGCATATATGCAAAGGCTCTCGGTGTGCTCACATATATCATGACAGGAACACCCTGTGGTTGTGTACATGCAAAATTCTCAAACATCCAAACCTGTAATAGGGTGCATACTGTAAGACTCTCCCATTGGGATCTCACTAACTGACTCAACTCATGATAAAGATGAACCAACATGCTGAAGCCCCATGAGATGGTGACCCTATCACTCTCCATCCTGCGTACAAGATGGGTGAATGGTGCTAAAAATACTGTACCCTTTGTGTTGGGCACTACAACCAAAGCAAGTATACATAGCATCACCCTCCGTACCAAAGGTGTCAGACCTACTATTATGGATGATAGAGAGATATGATCTCATTGGGTCCTCATGTGTGGTACTCATCCCAAACAATACTCCATATCTACAAAAATATCAGGTGGACCCTGTGGTACTCTCGGTCTGACAGGCTCGCCTCAGACCAAAAGCCGTAGGATCCTATACACATCCTCCAACGTGATCATGATCTCTCCTAATGGAAGATGGAAGGAACAAGTGTCCTTATCCCATCTCTCTATCAAGGTTGATATCATGGACCGGTGGAACCTCATCTATGGTAAAACTGCTACCCAGAACAATCCCACATCTCTCAATAATTGTATCTCATCCTACTATAACTCAAACACGCTCCCTTTGACAAACGGTAGTAACTCTCCAAAGGGATGCTATCGTAGACGGACAGGGTCCTATAAGCACAAACATGAATCTTATCAATGCTCTATCATCAAATGACTACTGTACCCACTTGACCTGGTCAAGGTCGACCTTTATAGGTCAAGTTTGACCTTTTTGGGTCAGGGTTGACCTTTGTGGGTTAGGGTCGACATTCACCCCAGAAAGGCCTGAACCTTCTTAGTAAAGGTCGACCTTAAAGGGTCAAGGTCGACATAACTAGGTTAGGGTTGACCTTTCCTATAAAACATGAATTTTTTGATCACAAACATCAAAACAAGACACTTACCTCAGGCAGTGGTTGTCCGCTGGCCAGGCACTCTCTCAGGACCTCCCTACGGCTCGCTCAAAATTCCTCTCTTGGGCATCTTGTCTTCTTCTCCAAATGCTAAAAATAGTAAGAATGAGGAGGTAAGTCTTTATTTCTCTTATTTATAGTGACAAAATTAGGGTTTTATTAGGGTTTCATTTGAAATTACTTAGGTTAAATTTGAATTTCCCTTTCAATTGCATTTAGATAGGCATTCACTCATTTGTCATAACTTGAGTTTGGTAGCTCCGTTTTTAGTGCCATTAGAGGCATTGGAATTGTGATTCAGATACCTAACCTCTTAAGTTAGTTTAGGAAGGTTTAGGACCCTTATAAATAGTTTAGGAAAAGACTTCTCAATAAACTGCATATTCAGTGTATATAACTAACCTTATCACCCTGTTTCACCTTTCAAGAATCAGTAAGCCGAATCAGGGGGGCATAAGGGGCTCTATGTGCTTCTAAAAAACATCATAGTAAGACTTAGGTGTTCTAGGGATTTTCACTAACCTTGTATACTACAGGTTGCAGGTACTAATGGTTTCTTGCAAGATCTCTACATTGAGGACTTAGCTATATCATTTTTATAGTTTATGATGTTTTCTTACTTTAGCTTGCATACTCACGTAGTGTCATATCTAAAATAAAGTGGGGCATAAATGTATCATATTAAAATGGAAGCACTTCCATTTTGGTAGGTTTAGAAAATTCATTTAGTATTCTTGCATATTAGATTTGCATTTAGGAAAGCATCTGCACTTGATTCTACATGTTTAGGTGAATTTAGGGTAAGATCTTATGGATTCTCCTGGATTTCCCTCTCCATGACTCTTTCCCCTAGGTAGGACCTATGTATTTCTCCCCCTAGGCCTCATCATGCTCTTCCTAGGCCTCTAGGCCTTCATCCCAGCATTCTGGAAGATTCCCCCACCTTCCTAGGTCCCCGGCTGACCTGGGAGTCTCACAGACACTTTTTGGTGACCTGCCTGAAACCTCAGGTCAGGGTCAAGCGACCCTGACCTAGGTTAGGTTCAAGGTCAACCTTGACCTAGGAAAGGGTTGAAATCAATGTTTACCTAGGTCAAGGGTGAGGTCGACATAGACCTCTATCGGGTGTTGGTCCCTGCTTTCAAATCCAGAGCTTATCAGGGTTATAAACTTAAAATAGGTCCTCAAGTTCAGATGCGGAAGTGTTTTCTCTGATATTTGATTTAATTCATCCCCTCCTTGGTTGGTGATTGCAATTGGAGCATAATTCAAGGATAAATTTGAGTTTGGGTCCCTTGCATTTCCCTAGGAGACCTATAGTGAGATCTCTATATAAGCACTCTCTTTTGCCTTCATTTGATCATGAAACAAAATCTGGAGGTGACATGATGCAATGATGATGCAAGTAAGCAAGATGATGATATAAAAGGATAAGCTTAAAGGACATTCTAAATCCATTCTCAAGCATTCTTGGTGGACAAGCTATTGTGGATCTTCATTGAAACAAGAAGGTGCTCTTCTCTTTAGATCTACCATTCTCAACACACAAACATTCAAAAAGGACATTATCATGAGGTAGCAATTATGGATTGTGAATTGGTAGGAGTACTTTAGCCTTGGGGGCTTGGTATACTTTCTTTATCATATTCAAATCTATGCATTGCTTTCTCATTTCTATGTATGTTAGGATTGTTGTTAGAAATGGAAAAGAAATATGTAAATAAACAATACCAAGAAAGAATCTAAGATGAGTTAATGCATGAAAAGATATTACCATAAGATAGGAGAGAGAAAGCTTCAAGATCCAACACCGTGAGACAAGATATTTGAAGGGGAAAGAAAAGAAAACCCCTTGTGACATTATGAATGAGGCATGAAAAGCCTAAAGAGAGAGAGAGAGAGAGAGAGAGCGAATTGCTCATACAATAATTGAGAAGAGGAAGAAACCTCATTCAGCTAAGGAGAGAAGAAGAGGCATCTCTTTAATAGAGATGTGAGAAAGGAGTTGCATGGTAACTCCCATATCTATGTATGCCACATTTCATAAATGTGTGAGGGCCAAGTGTGAGATTCCTCTTAAGGAGGAATAAACTAAATTATAAATTACAATAAATATTTGTCCTCAGATATTCCACTAGATAGTCTAACCTTGGTTTATAATTGCACCAAGGAAAGATTACAAATTCTAACAATTGTTAATCTAGAGGATTAGATCTTGATATTACATATTTAAAGACTCTTTCCAAAGAGAAAAACACACACATACATACATTGTATATTCGGCTATTCGTGGAGGTGGAGATCACCAAAATGGGGGCTTGACTAAGGCAAAATCCTATATAGCCACCCCAAAACCTTCTTTTCAGATATTTGCAGGTGCTATTTTCAGGAGTTATAGGTACAAAACAATATATCTAAGATTAGATTTGGATACCCTTTTCGGCTTTCTTTCAGGCTCCACAAATAGATTTTCTATCGACGCTATGCAAGTTAGGGTCAACATTATTGGGTCAGGGGTGACATTTGTGGGTCAAGGTCGACCTTTTTTGTAAGACGGTGTTGGATTGAAAAAATATTTCTGGGTTTTGTTCGTCTCTACATTTCGGTTCTGGATTATACTTCAAATTTTCCAGAAACAAAGTATAGAACCTAGAAAACAACATTATTCAGATCTACTATGATATGAGGTAGGTATTTTACTCTCCATTTCTTTTCAAGTATTCTCAATTCTTTATCATAAAAATTAAATGTAAAAGACTAAAATTGGGCTTAGGGTCTTGTTCCTTATGCAAATCTCATTATGCAAATCCTATTTAGGAGACCCTAAACAAGTCCAAATTTTTTATCTTACACCAGGTTTTCACCTTGGCAGGAATTATTTTTTTGCTACCATGATGCATATTTGCTAGGTTTTCATCAATGGCACCTTTTCTCTTTTTTCTCTCTCTTTTTTTTTTTGGGTATTTTTGGAATATGTGATTTTTATTTGGAGATACATCAAAGCACCTATTTCTAGGTTTTCACTAAGATGATCATTTTTTTAGGACATTTTTTAGATTTTTAGAATTTTTTTAGGACTTTACTATGTATATGAGTACACTAAAAATGTCTCAGCTGTAGAACCATTTCAAATGAAGGGCGTTGATTGGATCCTTGAGTTTCTCCCCTTTAGTAGTACAGATTTGATAGTTGCCAGACCCAAATACTATAGTGAAAATATACAGACCAAGCCAATTTGGTTCAAATTTTCCTTTCTGGATTCGATGTTGTTGATTCTTAGGGTTCTCCCTTAGAATGAGGTCACCCAGTTAGAAGTCCCTTGGTCGAATCTTCTTGTTATAGCTCTTGGACATCCTTTTCTAATATGCTCTAAGGTGATCAAATGCCACTTGTTGATGTTCATCAAGTACTTCTAGCTCTTGTAGCCGGGATATTATGGTATCATCATCAGTAATGAGGCCCTTCAAAGAGACTCGTAGAGAAAGAATCTCAACCTCAATTGGTAGCACAACATCTGTGCCATAAACCAAAGCATAGGGCATAGCCCCTGTTGGTGTTCTTATGCTTTTCCTGTATGCCCAGAGAGCTAGATTGATCCGGAGATTCCAATCTCATCCAAATTTGTGAACTGTGTGGTGCAAGATTTTAAGGATTGTCTTGTTTGATGCTTCCGCCTGTCCATTACCCTAAGGATAATAGATGGAAGACCAATGCTGAGTGATTTTAAACTTAGAGCATAGCTCTGTCAAATCCTTATTTTTGAACTACCCCCCATTATTAGTGATTATTGCTAAGGGTAGACCATGCTTGCAGATGATGTAGTTGAGAATGCACATTGATACCGATTTTCCATTGGCAACAGTGAGAGGGACTGCCTCCACCCATTTGGTAAAGTAGTTTGTAGCTATGATGATGAACTTATGTCCATTTGAGGGTGAGGGATAAATCTGACCCACCAAATCAAAGGCCCATTGTTGAAATGGCCAGAAAGTAATGAAGAGACTAAGCTCCTTAGCTGGAGCATGAATCAGATTTTCATGTAGTTGACACTATTTTCAAGACTTAGCAAACTGTGTAGCTTCTTTTTCCATATTTAGCCAATAGTAACCAGCTCTAATAAGTTTACGGGCGAGTGTCAGGCCATTAGAGTGAGACCCACAGATACCTTCATGCACCTCTACTAAAGCACATTTGGACTCATCGGGTTCTAAACACCTAAGAAGGGTACCATCTAGACCTCACCTATACAAGTTGTTAGCTATGATGACAAACTGTGAAGCACTGTAGATTAAGTGACGTTTCTCATTCTGGGTGTAAGTGTCCAGAATAATCTGGTCATGAAGGTAGGAATAAATATGATGGTAGCAGGATGAGTCATGTCCAATGACAAAATAGATCATTCGGGACTCAGGGGAATCATAGGCTAGGTAGCGTAATGTCTCCACTAGGAATTCATGCCAGAAATCATTTTTTGGCATCTGTAGCATGGAAGCAAGAGTAGCCATTGCATCCACCACTTTATTATCTACCCTTGGAACCTGTTGAAATGTGATATGAATAAAAAAAATTCTAAGGTCATCAACCAGCCATTTATAAGGAACCAATTCATCATCTTTTCTATGATAGATATCATTTACTTGATTGATGACTAATTGTGAGTCTCCAAGGACATTGAGCTCATCCACTCGCCACTCCAAGGCAATCTTCATACCATTGATCAAGGCTTTGTACTCAATGATATTATTTGTACAAGGGAACAACATCTTGTATGCTTTTGGTAAAGAGTACCTTTGAGGTGTGATGAATAGTATCCCAACACCAGACCCCTGTTGGGTAAATGAACAATCAAAGAACACAGTCCATGATCGATGCGTGAGAAGTAATATGGACTCATCTGGAAATTTAATGTTCAATGGTTGATGATCTAGTAGAGGTGCTTCCACCAATTGATCTACAATTGCTTACCCCTTGATGGCTTTTCTTTCTACATACTCAATATCAAATTCACTGAGAAGCATGACCCATTTGGCTAGTCTACCTGTGAGGGTATCTTTACTGAGAAAATATTTCAGAGGATCAATTTTAGCAATGAGGCATGTAGTATGATCCAACATGTAGTGTTGCAATTTTTGTGAAGCAAATACCACTATGAGGCAAGCCTTCTCTATAACATAATAGTTTGTTTCATATGAGACCAGAGTTCTACAATGTAGTAGATAGCCCTTTCTTTGTTGTTCTGATTTTATTGGGCTAATATGACATCCAATGATGTATCTGTAGCAGATATGTAAAGTATGAGCGGCTTCCTGTGAATAGGAGGCATCAATATTTGTGGGTTCACAAGATATTGTTTGATTTGTGTGAACCCCTCATCACATTATTTTCTCCATTGGTAAGCCACACCCTTGTGTAAAGGCTTGGTGAATATTTGTGACTTGTCCGCCAATTGTGAGATGAAGTGCCGTATAGACTATAATCAGCCTTGAAGTCCTCTCATTTGTCTGATGTTATTTGGTGGGGGAATTTCCATGATAGCTTGGAATTTCTCAGGACCCACTTCAATGCCTTTTGCAGAGATGATGTAGCCAAGCAATTTTCTAGATGTTACGCCGAATGCACATTTCTTAGGATTGAGCCGCAGACTGAACTGTTCCATGAGATCTAGTATAGGACCTAGATCCGTAAGGTGTTTCTCTTGTTGCATGCTCTTGGCTAGAGTTTCATCAACATAATATTCCATTGTTTTATGTATCATGTCAAGAAATATAGTTGTGACAGCCCTCTGATATGTAGCACCAACATTTTTGAGTCCAAAAGGTATGATGTTCCAATAGAAAGTTCCCCATGCACATGTGAAAGAAATTTTATCTTGGTCTTCTGGCATGATCTTTATCTGGTTGTAGCCAGAGAAACCATCCATAAGTGAGTACGTTTCATATCTTGTTGTCATATCTACAATCATATCAATATTGGGCAATGGAAATTCATCCTTAGGACATGCCTTATTCAAGTCAATGAAGTCTATGCAGACTCGGATAGATTTGTCATGTTTTGACACTAGAAAAATGTTAGAGATCCATTCTGCATAGTCAATTACTATGATAAATACTGCCTTAATAAGTTTCTTCAATTCATCTTTGACAAGTAGAGCCACACATGGATGCATTTTCTGAAGCTTTTTCTTGACAAGCTTGATGCTTGGTGCAATGGAAAAATGGTGCATGATTAGATTAGGGTCTAATCCTGGCATGTCTAAATATTTCCATGCAAAGTTTATCTTTTTTCTCTGGAAGAATGTAATGAATTCCTCTCTTTCTGCCTTATATAATGATTGTGCCAAATGGATGATCTGAGGTTCAACTTATGTACCCAAGTTGACTGGTTGAGTTGGCTCAATAAGCACAAATGATCATTCCTGGAAATGACTCAGAAGCGTATCAAGTATCTCATCCTCAGGCACCTCAAAGAGGTTTTCACCCTTGGATACATCCTTTATTTTGAATTTTTTAGGCTCTGACACTGCCACAATGTGGTTTTCACCATCAGGGAGCCTATTTTTTCTTCTTTTGATTTTTTGACTGAGATACTTGATATCAACCTCAGTCATGTTGACACTATCTTCGCTAGTGGAGGATGTTACAGGTTTGACATCATTGAGGTAATAGGAAAGAGCGTAGTCATTCTGGAACATAAGGACTTCATTAGATGGGGAGGGAGAATTCCAGTCTATGAGGTCAGGATGGTGGAGTGAAAGAGAAGTGACAGGTTCAAGTGCATTCACAGTATAATCTTTGAAAGCATGGACTAGCAAGTCGAGACCTAGAGCAATCTCACCTAGAGGTGTAGTCGAATTCCTTTGATCCCTAGCGACCATAGTAGATGACATGTTAACATCGATGGAATCAGACTTGTTTGACCTTACACTAGACCCTTCACCTACTTCAAGAAGGTTTTCATATGTGTGCACTATATCTATATCCCTATCATAGGTGGCATATGAAAAAATTTTGAACTCGTACTCATGAGAGTCTATTTCATCATTAGGCATCATATCAAGAACATGAGTGAAATCAACCCTTTGTCCCTATTTTAGATGATTTCTTCCTAGAAATTTTTCTATGGTCAGATGAGCACCTTTCAACCTAGGTGCTTCATCAGTGCTTGCACCATCATCTGCTTCTTGTTTACTGAGAAGTGGCTGGACTTGCTCTTGTTCAAACTGCTATTGAAAGTGCGGTGGTATGTACAGATCACCATGATGACCCAAATTTACACTTTGTATTTCTTTCCACTTCTCATAGGTTAATGAAGTAAGTGAAGTGGTTTCATCATAATCATTTTCAGTCTCGACTATACTGACATGTGGTATGAAATCATCTAGCTCAGTAAAGAATGCTGCCAGATCTGGAGGAATGGGACAAGGGAAGCAATCTTCCTCAGAGCTATCTTCTGAATCTTCAATTTTAGATGTACCTTCAGGTGTTGGTTGGTGATCTATGTGAGGTACAAATTTGTTTATCCCTAGTTGAAATGTGAGCTTCTTGAAGCCTATCCCTATAGAGTCATGTTTTCATCGACCAATAGCTTCAAGTGGTGCAATCAATCCTTTATGGTTCACCCCTATAGGACCATTTCCTTTGTAACTAAAGCATTGCATGATAGTTAGACCTTTTCCATACTATTTAGGTTTCATGTCGTAAGGTAGAGTGGTTTGTTCAGATGTGTCTTCCCCTTTATAGATCCAAGCTTTGATAGCTCTATTTTCATCTTCATCTTCTAATGGTGTTGTGGCCTATACAAAGGTCCCACCATATTTTGTTTAAGGAGGAACTATAGAAGGTTTAGTTTCCTTTGAAGGTATCCCAAAAGAATGTGGAGACAATGAAAGAGATGTAATAGATAGCACAGGTTCAATTTGATATCCTCCCATGTTAGTTTCCTTGAGTGTCAAAGCCTTTTCCATTTTCTTTAGTTTAGTCTCAAAGAACTCAGTAGACTCTCTGTTGGTAGGCACAAAGATGTTAGAAGATTTTGTGAGGGTGTTGCAATCATAGCGTGTATTAATAGGTACAGTCACTTCAGATCCTTGGAAAGGGAACTTAATACACTGATGGTATGTTGAAGGGACAACCTGCATTTCATGGATCCATTTCCTTCCCAACAGAATATTGTATGCTAAAGGAATGTCAAGCACTTGATAGATAACATCTCTTTCAACAAGGCCGAATCTGATTGGTAACACAACTATCCCCTTAGATTTTCATTCTTCTTCATCATAGGCCTTAATATTAATATGTTTGTGAGCATCTATGCAGTCTTCACTGTACCCTAACTCAGTAAGGAAGCTAGTAGAGAAAATTTTAAGGCTAGCACCATTATCTATGAGGAGACAGTGGATGCGCTTTGGACCAATCATGACTTCAATGTGCAAGGGGTTATTGTGTGGGTGAATCAAAGAATGGTCGTATTCCTCAAATAAAGACAAGTAATGAGAGGAGGTCAAGTGACATACCATGGATTAAAACTGGTCAAGATTGAGATCTTTTGGGATATTTTCCTCAGTGAGGGATTTGTCAAGGATCTCCCTGTGAGCAGGGGAGATTTTGAGTAGCTCAAAGATGGTGATCTGAGCATTGGTACATTGTAGTTGGTCTAGTATGCTATAATTGGTAGCACTAGACAAGGAAACCAATTTTGGATTCTTGTTGGTAGAGCCAACAATAGCTTTGTCTACATGTTGTGTTGGTAAAGATGTAGAAGGCTCAGAGCCTTTGAGAACAATCTTAGCATGAGATCTAGTAACAACATTTGCACTAACCTAAGACTGTTCTTGTTCGGAGGACTGAGGTGCAGGCCCTCATAAGATGAAAGGATTTTTGGGCTTGGGAGTATCTTCCATTCCCTTGAGAATGACAATGTTACAGTATTCAGGATTAATAGGCTCAACCATATTAATGACATTGTCATTATTGGTGTATGTATAGTTGACCTTGGCATCAGTGTTATTGCCTTTAGATGATTCACCTTTCGCATGAGGAGGAAATGGGTCTTTGAAAGATTGGTGATCTAATTTTTTGTTGTGATCTCACACAACAATAACCTCACTATCAATAAGGTCTTGGATCTTGTGTCGTATGTGAATGTAGGTAGTCGTCTTGTGACCCTTATTCTGACGGTAATCACAAAATGCAGATTCATTCCTCCAAGATGGTCGAGGTTGTGGATCAAAAGGATGTGAGTTATCTAGAGGAGTGAGTAAATGGTTTTCCAAAAGAGTCTTGTAAACTGCATCAAGAGTTTCTCCTAAAGTAGCGAGCTCATGTTTGGGACAAGGAGCCCAAGGTTTAGATCTAGAAAAATGTGAAGTACTTGGTTTGGATTCTTCCATAGCCTGTTCAGTGTCTTTGGCTTCCTGCATTATGGTAGTGATATTAAAAGCATCCTTTGAAGGCTTGTGAGTCACATTGTCTACAACTCCATCATTCACAAAATTCTAGTTCTTTTTGGAAAATTTGGATTTATCTTTGCTTAAGGAGGAAGACCCTTGTTTATTTTCCTCGTGTAAGGTCAATTCTCCTTTCTTGACCATAAACATCTCAATTCTCATAGCCTACTTAATCATTTAATTAAAGGTTAAAGGACCTTGCAGCTATACTTGATACCCAAAGTTGGGAAGAAGATTGTCTAAAAAGATGTCCAACTTTTTAGTTTCAGGTATTTTGCAAGAATATCTTGTATAAAGTTGTCTCCATCTCTGGAGAAATGTCAAGAAAGGTTCTCCATGATTTTGTTTCAAGTTGCAAAGATCTCAGATGTGAAACAAATTTTGGATGTTGTGGGAATAGTGTTGCAAAAACAAGTTGGCAATTTCGTCAAAAGTCTTGATGCCAGTTGGTAGCCTAGAGAACCACTCCATAGCTGAACCTCCCAAACTACGCAAGAAGAGATGCATGAGGTAGGTTTGATCATGTATGAACTCCATAGAGAGAGCGCCAAACTCTCTCAGATGATCCTGGGGATCAGAGGTACCCAAGTATTTATCATACTTGGGAATTTCAACTCCTTTAGAAAAAGGAGGCATGCATAGACTCTTATCAAATGGGAATGGACATATGCTTTCTAGCATGAACTATATAGCGGGTTTGTCTTTATCCTTCATGAGTTGAAGAATTTTTTCTTGCATACTTTGAACTTGTTTTTGTAACTTGGAGTTTTCAGTTTCTTCCTCTTTAGTGACAAGCATCTCTACATTGCATTTGGAGGGTGACTTAGCCACTTGATTGGCTAGTTTGAGAAGATATTTCCCTTTTTCCTCAGCTAGGAGAATTTCCATCATCTTGTAGAAATTTTTATTGGCATGAGCACCTTCAATATATGCTTGGGTTATATCCATCTCCTCATCATTAGGGGGGTCTTGATAATGGAATTTACCCCTAGTTTTAGAGAGATCATCTCTACTATGTTCACCTAATTGGTCATGATCTACCATCTTGCTAGAATGTGAGTGTTTGGTATGCAAAGATTTGATATGAGGAGGTTGAGTGTCCAGAGGTGTAGTACCTGTTAGCTCTTTTTCTTGCACCACAACTTTAAGATGATAGTATACTGACTATACTTGAATGCAAACTCCCTTTTGACAAGAGAAAGGCTAATTGCTGAGGTATTTGATAACATTGGGGATACCTACTATCACCTCCTTCATTTTTGAGTTCCACAGACTTAGGTAGGTATTACCTATTTAAAAGATTACTGATTCTTCAGCCTATGTATTTGGTGGACTAATTTATTCACTGATTAGTTACTTCAGACCTCACTGTAACAAATTATAAGATACCTTGGAGATTGCAATAATTAGTTTGAAACAAAGTACTATAAGCCAAGCTATGGTCTTAATAACATAAACCAGTGAGATAAGAACTTTCAACCTTCTTCCTTTTACTTTAGGAGGGATAACCTATTTGATTTAATCTTTAAGAAATCAATAAAGTTCAACTGTAACTACTAGGAGCACAATTGATTCTACACAAAATGCTCTAAACAAGATTGGTTTGAATATTTTTTTGAATATGTGGATGATGATAGATTATCAAACCAAATCCTAGACCAATGCCTATCCTTTGGGCTATAGAGTCAATAAATTAAAGTTTCCCAGAAACAAAATATTGTAAGCTACCTTACAACCTACATGCAATCCAGATAAAATACCTTACAAATTATCTTGTTACCTCTAGAATAATGCATCAAATCCTTAAATATTGTTATGCTCCCTAAAACTACTCACAAAACTTAGTTCTTTCCTTGAAAGAAACTTGCAAGTAATTAGATAGCTACCTTGTAACCAAAATGCTTAAAAATGCCTTACAGATTTAAACATAAAAGAGCATACACAACAAGTAAAGAGACAACAATAAAATAGAGTAAAATTGCACTGTATTTTATTGATATGATCCTGCTTTAATACATGAAAATCTTAAAAGCTTGAAGATAGACACAAATCTAGAAAGTCTGATTCTCAAATATTTCATCTCTCTTACTATTACAATTTCTCATCTATTTATAGGTCCTTAACCATCTTGGAATCCTTAATGTTAGGATGCAAAAAGCTTTGGATGGTTTAAGGAACCTAATCCTAAAAGTATAGAAAAGACAAAGAAAGAGAATGTTGAAGCGGTGGAGAGACAAAAATAGGGGATAAAATTTGATATTCTTTTTCTTCTTCTGGAATCTGGCACCTTTGTATGACATTATTCAGGATAGCTTCTGATATTTATATCAAGATTAAGTGACTGCCATTATAGGATAACTTACACTTATCTTCAGTAATAACTAACCTCCCTATGCTCAATGGTCAGGCGCCAAGTGTTCCCCTTCATTCTTCATCTAGGATCTCCTACTCCACCACAGGATTTTTTTTCTGGTCTTAGTCATCAGGTCCCATGCTGTCACTTCATCCTCTATTGGCAATTGAAAACTTTGTGTACTCTGTACTTGCACCTTCTTCCTTTCCCATCTGACATCTGTGATGCTTTAAACATCCATTAAGAATTTATTCATGTCAGTCTCTTCTTTGAAGGCTTCATCCAAAATCTTATTGAAACCTCCCATATCTAAATCTGATCCTGAAATAATTGCCTCATTGCTGGGCATTCTGCTATCAAATTCACCTCTCCAGGCCTCTAAAGCCTTAACTTGATCATCTTCTCCTTTTAAAGGAGGAACAAACTTATTAAAATCTGGGGAAAATGGGCTCAACTTAGCCTCTACCTGATTCAATTTACCTTTGAAGAATGATAAGGCTATGTTAACCTTCTTGATTTCATCCTCAACCTCAATTAGAACCTCAGGTAAATCTGATCTTAGGGGCTATAGAGAAGCAAGCTTTTCAAACAATTGAACCTAGGAGACCAATTAACAAAATAAGGGTTCAATATAGCAATGTACCCTGTTACTTTTGTATGTAGGGTGGGAAATTTATTATAAGCATTTAAGATGACATTTGTTTTATCTTTGAGTATGTCAATCCTATGCTGTAGAATGTATTTCAATGCATTTAGGGCTACCTCATTCTTGTTTTTCCCCACATCCTCTTTCTCAGCTACTTCCACTGATTCTACTTTCTCCTTTATTTTTAGAGGTTGTTCTGAAGGTACATAAACTATCTCAGGCTTCTCCTATAGCTTCTCTGTCATCTCAGCAATAACCAAGTTTTGTTGGTGTATCTTTATATGGCACAATTACCTATCCTTGGCTAGGGCACTAGTCTCCTCAATCAAAATGCTACACTTCTCAGACAATTTCTTTGTTTTGTCTTCATTCAAGTGAGCCCAGTGAGTCATGATCTGAGAAATTTCCAAATCTCCAGTGTTCTTCACAATCCAAACCATTTGGTTCCCCACCATATTCTCCAGAATATTCACTAATTGAGGCTTTTGGTCTTTGGGACATAGGCTCCACATGGTGAAAGCTTGTGACTTTGGACTATATCCAAATCCCTTTACCATGTCACCCATTTGTACCTCACTTTCCAGTTTAAGGTCTGGTTTCTTCCTGATTTGGTCAATAATGAATGATGAGGCCAAGTCCCAACCCTCAGCAAGCAAAATGCCACTGTTCAAAACCATTTTTCTTGCCTCATCTGGAGAGACATCCTCACTATCATGGTCATAGGATTGTAAAGCTAACAGGGCCTCATTGGTAAATGTTTCTTCTCCATCTGCCTTTAATTGAGCCCTTATCTACTCTTTCTTGTGCCATCTCAGAAAATCCTTAAATTCATTAGTCTTGATAAAATTATCATCACTCAGGGATTGCTGCTGATGCAATAACCTCTCATCAATACATGCCTTTAGAGGCAACTCTACATTTTCTTCCTCGTCATGTTGCTGCCTCTTGCCCTGTCTGATTATCTTTCTTAGATTATGATCATATAATCTATTTCCAAGAATGAGGGCACTTACTCTATCTCCTTTCTTCTCTTGCCTAACAGAAGAAGTCTGACCATGGTAAACTTTTTTCCTCTTAGCAATAGGTTCTTCTACATCATCTAGCTAAGAGACCTAAGTTAGGTCAATGATGTGGCCCTGTTCTCCTTGTAACTGTGCTACTTCTGCAACATTTTATTGAGGCTGATCCAATTGAAGTGGGCGGGCATAATCACTATCACTCTCACTCTCATATTTAGAGTCTGAGTATTCAGGCTCCTTTTCTCCTTTTTTATCCAAAACATTATCCAATTGCTCACAGAGTACATAAAAATTATCAATCATAGCCTTAATCTTATCAAAATAAGGCAAATCAAGGTAAAAGCCTCCAAAAGACAACCCATTTCTCTTTATTTTCTTTTCTAGATTCAGCAATTCCAGAATCCTATCTCTTCTTGTTCTTATATCATCTTCATCAAGAATATTTCTTGTGACATCCTCTTCTACATAGAAACCATGCACATTTGTATTGGGGATGGTAGGATTCAAAAGTTTCCTCACTCCTGCCATGAATCCCTCTGGGTCAATATATCTGTATGATGCTACCCTCATCTTGCAGCTCTCCAACCATCTACTCACTGAATCAATGGAACCCTTGCCAATAATAAAGTTAAAGATCTTAAATTGTCTTGGGGTTAAGGTCCCCTTCCTATGTGGTACAAAATGTTCATTGTCTATCAACAATAGTTGCCAGATAAACTCCATGGAAGAAACTCTTGATGGCATAGGATAGGGTAGGACATGAGGTGGATGTATGCATCCATATACCCTAATCATGGTAAAATTCTCTTCTAAGAAGAAGTCTCCCCAGTTGTGATCACCCTCCCACTTGTCCACATACTCACAAGGTCTCAACAATTGTAGCACCTTTACTGGGAGTCTAGTTTTGCTGATACCCATGCTCTACATCAATGGATATACAATCCAATTTTCAAACCCACAAAAGTCACAATCCTTGGATGTATAATTCCATATCCTAACCCAAAACTGAATAGGATTAGGCCGGTCCTGGAAAATCTTCTTAGGATTCAAGTTATTCACATCCATAATCCCATAGTTAAAATGCAATAACAAATGCATCAAAGTAGAGTAGTGGAAGAACCTAGGCTCCTTCTCTTTAGGGTCCTTCATCTTCTTCTACACAACTATAAATCCCTCATGTATTTTATCCATAATGTACTGTATATAATCATAATTTGTGCTAGAATGCACATCTTGCAAGTCTAACACCATCATTATAACTCCAGCATTTATCTTCTTTTCCCCTCCATCTATCCCTAACACTCTACACAAGGCATAGGCAATATACTTGATATAAAAATGCAGATCTTTGAAGCAGTAGGGAGTAGTCCCAGGTATAGGAGTAAGATGATTCCTAACCTCCTTAAGCATATGCTTCTGCAATTGAGTCCTAGCAGCACCAGGTTGTAACCTATACCTCTCCTCTTGTCTAGTAAGATTTATCTTAGTAGACATGGTATTGTATAAGCCAAAGGCTTGCATAAATGAATTCCTATTCAAAATCAATAGGGAAGTGCCATAATTTTTCTTGATTGTCCTAGATAGGGCATCATAGTGGCTAGAAAGACCTAGAAACAAGTCTATGTCTACATAAACATCAGGAACAATTAACCTTGCAAGGCCACTAGTCCAAGGGTTTGACACTAGGATAGCCTTATCAGAATTATTATAGAAGTAATTGTAAAGAGAAAAACCTGTTGACCCTGGAGTGTGAGCATCTCTGATCTCACAGTAGTCATTTGCTAACAAATTTGCATTTTCCCTCTTGTTTTGTGTATACCCCGGAAATAGTTTTAAGAACTCCTTAGAGTAATTCCTTTTCCCTTTGGCATCATCATCCACTTCATCATTCCTTCCACTGGTTGAAGCCACACTTACATCCTTACTCATTTTTTTCTATATCAATCTTCTCTCTTACCAATATTGAAACAAATCTATGCTCAGAACTCACTACTCTTCTCTGTTTACTGCCTAATAATTTAGGAAACCTAATAACCATATAAGTACTCTGTAACTGATCAATTTTTGCTTTCTGAAAACAAAGACCTAGCACTTCTTCGCTCTGCAATTCTAAAAGTACGATAAGTTGAAAATGAATTTTTGATCAAATCTTTATGGTAACTCTTCTAAGTACATAGCTCATCATTGGAAAGACAATCAATTTTGCTTTCAATTTAACATGCTATGAAATTAATTGAAATCCTAGCCGTAGTTCATGAATATGATAGGAAATCAAAAACCAATGAGTGCAATTCAGAAAAACCCTTAAACAATTTCAAATAGAGTGATATTTCCTCATATGATTGGTTCTCTAATAAACATCTTAGCTACCATTTTCATACAGAAATCAATATTCTAGATTTTCATTGGACGCTGAATCTTTCACATTGTCATGTCAGCAACTGCCGCCTTTTATGAATTTTCATATTCAGCGACCACATGACTATGCAGTATCTCCTTGTCGCTGATCAAACTTCTTAACCCTCAATTCTTCTGGAGATCTAGCAAATGTGTAATTTTCCTTACTTGGCTAACCATAGTTATCTTCTGGCAATCACATGACTGAATAAATCCAAGTTGCTAGATGAAATACTTAATTCAAAGTTTATTCAGAGACCCCCACGACTGAAAGTTATCTTTACCTTTAACTGTTATCTCCAAGTCGCTGAATTTTTATTTCTCTCTATGAGACTCCGCAACTAACCTTGGTCGCCCAATCGCTGATTACAAATGCTAGTTGACATTTCTTTTAGAGACTACACGACAAAATTTAACTTTTGATTTCAATTTAGAGACTACACAACAAAGGTTATCTCATTTTTGTGAGCACTTTTTACCTTTATGCACTTTTAATCAGAGACTTTGTGACTACCGTTGATCCTTTCTCCTTTTGCATCTGACGGCTCTGCTAAGTCACTGAGTATTTCTTAAAAGCTTTAAATCATTTGAAGACTACGCGACAACATAGGAATTTATACCTTTAGTCTCCTAATCGCCATATGACCCTTTTCTTTTGGGAGACCACACGACTAACCTTCATTCTATTCATTATGGACACGTGTCTCTTCTAACCATTTGTCTCTGAATTGATGAATAAACACTAACTTATCATTTTAATCCAGCGATAATCTAACTTCCATGTATTCTAAACACCTTACGGTTTGTTGTGAAGTCTCAGCATTTTTTACTTAACCGTCATTTTACTTGGAGACTACGCGACATGAACTTCTTAACATGTCACTTAACCGTGTTCTGACTTGGAGACTACGCAACTAAAGCAATCACTAAGTCTCTTAAAAAATTCACTAACTGCTGGAATCCTTGTGCAACACCGCGACTTAACTATTTGTTCAAATGCTGACTGTTGAGGTGCTTCTTCATTGGGAGACTTCGCAACTGAAGGGTTTTGCCAAGTCTCATAAATATAAGGAATATTTTGTTTCTTCAAGAGACATCCTGACAATAGTTAATCGCCAAGTCTCGTAACAAAATGGAATATACTCACAGGATCAAGCGACTAGGCGACTACTGAAAAAGGCACATGACTTAAGTTTTTCAAAAAGGTAACGCAAAAATAGAAAATTGATTGTCATTTTTAGGTCTCTTTTGCATTTTGACTTAGAACAGAGCTTAGGGTTTTGGGGTTTTGCACTATGCATGTGGATTTTGACCCAAAAACCTTAGAAAATTCATAGGGATACCATGAGAATGAGACACTTCTGATTAAAGAAATAAATTGGCATGAAAGCAACAAAAATTTAGGGCAAAGCATCAAAACCAAGAATACAACCAACAGTGGCTCTATTTGAGGATTGAATAAACACAGTTTATGGTAAAGAACCGTAGAATCTTTGGTTGCAGACCTTACAAAAAATAGGAAGGAGACCAACTAAACAAAAATAGAAGGGAAACTACTTACAATATTTACATACACAAAGGGAAAGTATTCACAATATGATACATACTTGTGCATTACTTTAATTCTCAGTTAAAGAAAGGCTTCAAGAATTACCCATGCGTAGGCAACTCAAAATCTTCTCCCTCCATATTCTTCAATAAATAAGAGTCTTAGCCAAAATTTTCTGAGATAATAAATGGTCCTAGCCACAAAGACTCAATTTTTTTGTGCTTTCGTTTGTCCTATGCTCTTTCATTCCATTGAAGAACTAGGTCACCAGATTGGAACTTTATTTTAGTAGCCCTTTTATCAAAAAGGTACTTCATTTTCTACTACAATTTTATGTTTTTCTTTTGACTATTTCTCCTTGCTTCATCCAATTCTATCAATTGCATCATCCTATTTTGCATTTTATCAGAGACATCTAAATGTTCCTCTTGTATAAATTGGCATATTGGCAATAAATTATTGATCAGAAACCTTGCTTGTAGGCCATATACTAGCTCAAATGGAGATTTACCAGTTTCTTTTTTAAGTGTTACTCTATTAGCCCAAAGTGCTAATTTCAGCTTAGTGTGCCATGTTCTTTTATTCTGTTCCAGAGTCCTTTTGAGTATTTTCAATATACTCTTGTTACTAGACTCAGCTTGTACATTATCTTGTGGGTGATATGGGGATGAGTATGATATTGTAATCCCATTTCTTTCATAGAAACTTGTCATTTCTTCTGACCTAAAACTCATGGCATTGTCCATCACTAACTTAGTAGGTACACCAAATCTGGTTATAATATTTTCCATGAGAAATTCAGTAACTACCTTGCTTGTTTCTTTTTTTGTAGGGATGGCTTCAATCCACTTAGTAAAATACTCTGTGGAAACTAATATCCAACTGTTTCCTCCACTAGATTTCTCCTGAAATTCACCAATAAAGTCAATTCCCCAGATAGCAAAAGGAGTTCAGTACTCACTGGGTTTAGCAACAGAGCACCTGAAAATTTCATTTTATTGGAAAAGCTTTGACAAGGTTCACACTTTCTGACATGAGCATAAGTATCCCTGAATAAAGTAGGCCAATAATACCCTACCCTTAAAATCTTGTGGGCAGTAGTTTTAGTAGAAAAATGACCCCCACACTCTCCTTCATGCATTTCACTCAAAAATTTCTCAGCTTGGTATTTGTCAAGGAATAACAACAGTACACCATTCTTATCTTTCTAAAATAAGTCACCTTGGATCAAAGTGTACCTTTGAGTTTGTAATTTCAGACTCCTTTTCTGATTTTCTGACAAATGATCAGGACACTTAGCATTTTTGAGAAAGAATATAATATCAATATAGAACGGTTGCCTTTCTATGCTAGTAATAGCTTGATCATGTATTTCTGACTGATTTATCTGTACTAGATCCAAGTTTTCTTCTGTCATAATCTTTTCCAAGCCTTTTCCTGTTATCAATTTTGTAATATGGATCTCAAGGTTAAATTCTTGAATTCTGGTGATCCATTTACACCTCTTACCAGTTACCTCTGATTGTGTAAGGATATCCTTCACTGTTGAATGAGGAACATAAGCCTGTATTCTAGCACAAACCAAGTAAGGCCTAAAAGATTTCACAGCTTTTACCAAGGCATAAACCTGTTTCTCCATTATTTCATAATTAAGCTCTGCAGCTTGCAAGGATTTACTATAAAAAGCTATTGGATGTTCAAATCCTTGTTCATCCTTTTCAAGCAAAATAGCAGCAATTGTATGAAAGGATGCAAATGAAAACAAAGGGAAAGGCTTAGTATAATCTGAAGATTTCAGAACTGGAGCCTCTTGCACTGCCTTTTTTATTTTTTCAAATGCTTGTTGGGCTTCTTCATTTCAAACAAATTTAGTATCCTTTTTTAATAATTTTATAATAGGTTTAACAATTTCTGCAAAATTTGCTATAAATCTTCTAACAAAGTTAATCTTTCCTAAGAAAGATTGTACACCTTTTAAATTCTTTGGAGCAATCACCCTTTGAATTGCTTCCACTCTCTCAGGGTCTATTCTTACCCCTTCCCTAGACACTATATGTCCAAGCAAATTTCCCTCTCTTACTGCAAAATGATATTTCTTGGGTTTTAGTGAGACACCATATTCTAATGCCTTATTAAAAATATTACCCAAGTGATCACAGTGATCAACAACCTTTTTAGAATATGCAATCAAGTCATCCTGATAAATAACCATGAATAAATCAATAAATTCTTTGAAAGCAACATCCATAGCCCTTTGAAAAGTTGCCCCTACATTTGTTAATCCAAAATGCATTTTGATATACACATAAGTCCCCCATGGAGTAGTAAATGCAGTTTTATACTGCTCTGACTATTTAACTAAGACCTGGTTATAACCTGAGAAACCATCCATCATAGACAGTAACTCACAACCAGTCACCTTATGCAACATTGCTTCCATATTAGGTAACGAATAATTATCTTTCAATGAAGCAATATTTAGATTCCTAAAATCCACACATAGTTTGATATCACCATTTTTATTTCTGACTGACACTAAATTGGATACCCAAGTTGAATGTCCGATTGGCTGGATTATCCCAGCATCTTTTAGTTTCATCAATTCTTGTTTCATTTTAGGAGCCAACAAGGGGTTAATAGGCCTCTATTTTTTCCTAAATGGTTTCACATCTGATTTCAGTGGGATTTCATGTTGAAAAAGGTCCTCTCTATATTCTTTCAAGTCCTCGTATGACCAAGCAAAGACATGTTTATATTTTCTCAATAATTTGATCAAATTTATTCTTATGTGAGAGTCTAAACCTTTTCCAATATAAACTATTTGAGGAATACCTTCAGATCCTAAGTTTATTTCTTCTAAGTCCTCAATATTGGCATTGCTTAATTTTGATGAATCATTTTGCTGACTAGTAAACAATGCTTCAAGCTTAACCAAACCCCTAGGAATCTATTAAGAGCTTAACTGGACAACCTCATTTCCCAAGATGTATTCTTTTCCATCATCATTTTCTAGTAAGGTACTACAATCTATGCTCTGGTTCTCATAATGGTCTAGACATTGCATGAACCTCAGAATATCTTGATCATCTTGGAAAACCTACCAGTTGTATATGTTGTCCGAAAAAATTGGTCTTGTTTTGACTTCTAGTATTGACACCCCATGTAAGGTCAAATCACCATTTTTTAAAGCAACATTTGCTAAAAAATCAGCCATTATATTTTTTGACCTTTCTAACCAGCTTATATCAAAGGCATCAAACATTTCAATTTGATCCCAAATAGCATATTTGTACATTTTTAATCTATGATTGACTTGTGCTACTACCAACTCAGAATCACCATAAACCTTTAAACATTTTATACTATGTTTGATAGCAATTTCAAGTCCTAAAAACAAAGCCTCATATTCTGCAGTATTGTTTGTACATTGGAAGGCTAATAGAAATGAATACTTAAAAGTTGTACCTGATGGAGATCCCAACAATACACCTTCCCTTGATCCTTCTCTAGAGCAAGCACCATGCAAAATCAACTCTCTGTTTAGAGGGTCAACCTCTTCATCCTGACAATAAAGTTCACTTTTGTGCATCCTGAAATTCTCCATGTTTATGTTAATGCAACAATTAATGTTAGTGTCTTAAAATCTTTCTATCATGTGAGGATTTCTACTCTCCCTTAAGACCTTAAGTTTTTCCCTAGCAATGTTAAAGATAGAATATGATAAATCATATTGTATACTACCTCCCATTGAAGCACTCCATTTTCTTTATAGCAACATGCCATAATGTGGTGGTATGTCAACCACCAGAACATTCATAGTCATTACTACATCAGGGCAGACTGCGAATTTGTAAGGCATAGCCTCAATGGTACCATTCATAGGGACCTCTCTAGAGTCCATAGCTTGACATCTCCCATAAGGATTATCAACTTGTAATCCCATTGACCTCATGATTTCCACTGGCATAATTGTATTAGATGCTCCTAAATCAATCATACAATTTTTTAGCATCTTATCATTAATTATCAATGAAAGAAAAAATGGGTCAACAACCTTTAAAATTTGAGGAATTTCAGATGTTAACACCTCAACTTCCTTCCCTTTAGTAATTGGTTTCTTGCCAACATTCTCTGGACTTGGAACCTTTATTGTGGGCACACTGTTTAATAATGACATTACCTTTTCCTTGTGTTCTTTGATTCTCATCATTTCTAGAAATGGTACCTTAACTGTCATTTGGGACAAACATTGACCCATGTCTACTGGAGTATATCTCATATCTAAAGACTTTGATTTATCAATAGTGACATCATTTCCCTCATTATGTTCATCCAGAGTTGATTGCTTTAATTTTTTTATTCTCTATTTTTTGAACAGGAATACTTGTTTCTTGTCTTTTCAAATCTCCTTCTTGTACAACATTTGGTTCTAGATCTTTTGTAATAATTTTGACCTTATGTTTATTTACATTTTCACTAGGTCCATCTCTTTTTTTCATATATTTGGTGTCTATCTTATTTTCTTTTATAAAGACACTTGATGGTTGACTACCAACACCACCCACTACCCTATTTCTCAAATGGTAGTTGCTTCTAGCTTTGTTCACTAGATTTGCAGTAATTCTAGCTTTCTCTTCATCTGAAGCTATCCTAATGAGTGGAACATCCTGATTATCTTGAGCATAACATCTTATATGGTCATCAGCTTCCTCATTTTCACTATCAGATAAGATATGTTGATCATGATTCTCTACCCTTCTTTGTGAAATACAAGAATCATGATTTTCATTTTCACTGTTTGAATCAATATCACGGCATGAATAAGTATTTTTCATACTATGATCACACTGTTCACCCACATCATTTCCCTGTTCTTCACTTACTCTTAAGTCTAAGGAAACTATACAAAAATCAGGGTTATGAGGGGCTTCACAAGCTTCACACCAAGTATCATCATTGCAGAAGTGGACAAAATTTTTATGAAGAGGGTCTGGCATCTTGTTATCTGTCTTATCTTTTCTAAGTAAAGTAAGAGGCCTCCCATCTTTGAACTGAGTTCCATAAGGATGGTTTTGCATTCTATTATGTGGATTGTATGTAGTATTATAAGAAGGTCTATTGTTCTGAGGATCCCTATGTTCCTTATACTCTGGTTCTTTTAGATTGCTCCTACTGAACCTTGAGTCATCCCTCCTATTCAACTTACTAGATACTCTTCTGTTCATTTCAATATTCACTGCTATCTTATAAGCATTAGTAAGAGTTCTAGGGTTTTTATCTCTAAGAGCATATCCCATTTTAGAATCAAAGGCATTCATATAAGTTGCTAAACATACCTCTTCATCCAGCCTTATCTTCTAAAATAGCTTGTGCATAGCTCTTTGAAATCTTGTATTAAACTCTGTGACTTCTTTATTATAATTCGTTTTGATATTGTTGAACTCATTCAACAAAATTCCCATATTCATTTTGTCTTCATATTGATCCTTAAACAATTCAATCAACTCATCCATAGAAACAACATATCCATTAGAAAGGCTCCTAAACCATTCTCTTACATCTTCTACTAAAGACTGAATAAATAATTTCATTAATACATCTTCATGAGTGATATTCAGATCATCAACAAAATCAATGAATTTTTTTAAATGTGTTTCACAGGAAATAACATTGTTACCTGCAATCTTTGGGAGATTTTCTCCTATATCACCCACATCTTTAGGAAAAGCATTAGGATATCCAGCGATACCAACAAAATTAAATTGTTTGTACCTTTTAGTATGCAATGGCTTCCTTTGAAAACTATCATCTTCTTTGGAAGTAGTGGCTTTTATTTTAGAAGCTGTGATATTCTCTGGCCCAACATGAGAATATTTTGAAGACTGCAAAAAATCTATCTTTTTCTTCATTTCAACTGTTGCAGCTTCCATTTGTGGCTTTTCTAGCATTTTCTCCATGGTTTCTTTTTCATTTCTCAGTTTCTCCAAATCAGTGTCCAACTTGGACATCTGCTCTATTAAAGGCTTCTAAAATTTAGGTTCTTGATTCCTGCATTCACTCATCTTTTGCTTTCCTTTATCCTTTTGTGAAATAGGGTCCTTATGAGTGAATGGTATTTCTTGATCCTTTTAAGATTTCTCTGTATCTTTCATACTTTGATGTTTTGGAGATCTTCTTCTATTCTTATCAACATCCTTATGATCTTGTTTTTTCTTTCTCATTTCTCTCTCCTTTTTCATTTGTTGCACCAGGGCAAGCTATTTCAAGATGATCTTCTCTTCATTTGCTAGCATATCAGAGGGAGCATCTTCTAAATCTGAACTAGATGTACTTGTCTCTTCCCTCTCATTTGAAGTAGAAGTGATTTTAGGTGTTTCTAATACCCTCTCAACAGCTTCTTCATACTCTGAAGTATTTCCATCATGAGAATGTTGATTGGTATTCATATCTCTCCTAACATTACCCTCTTTACCTCTTGGAGGGGTCTCATCCATGTTAACTGGATTTCTCTTTTTCCTCCAAGACATTTCCATTCTTGAGGATGATCGGAGTCCACCATATAATACTTTCTTAGGATCACTTCTCATCCTTGACCTAGTATTCATTCTTTTAATAACTTTGCACTAATCTCAGAGATTTCCTTTTAGAGTCGCCACACAATATCTTGGGATGAAAAAATACTTATCAAAGGATAATTTTGACAATAACCACTAGTATGATTTGTAAAAACTTTAGACTTTGAAACACCAGAGATTTCTAACTACATGGACTAGAGATATTCTAAAATTTATTAACCGGACTTTATAATCTCTATCCCCAGTGGATTCGCCAAATTTTTATCTCTTTTTCTTGCACCACAACTTTAAGTTGACAGTATACTGACTATACTTGAATGAAAACTCCCTTTTGACAAGAGAAAGGCCAATTGCTGAGGTATTTGATAACACTGGGGATACCTATTATCACCTCCTTTGTTTTTGAGTTCCACAAACTCAGGCATGTATTACCTATTTAAAAGATTACTGATTCTTCAGCCTATGTATTTGGTGGACTAATTTATTCACTGATTAGTTACTTCAGACCTCACTGTAAAAACTTATAAGATACCTTAGAGATTGCAATAATTAGTTTGAAATAGAGTACTATAAGCAAGAGTATGGTCTTAATAACATAAACTGATGAGATAAGAACTTTCATCCTTCTTCCTTTTACTTTAGGAGGGATAACCTATTTGATTTACTCTTTAATAAATCAACAAAGTTCAACTGTAACTACTAGGAGTACAATTGATTCTACACAAAATGCTCTAAAAATGATTGGTTTGAACAGTTTTTTGAATATGTGGATGATGATAGATTATCAAACCAAATCCTAGACCAATACCTATCCTTTGGGCTATAGAGTCAATAAATTAAAGTTTCACAGAAACAAAGTACTGTAAGCTACCTTACAACCTACATGCAATCCAAATAAAATGCCTTACAAATTATCCTGTTACCTATAGAATATTGCATCAAATCCTTAAATATTGTTATGCTCCCTGAAACTACTCACAAAACTTAGTTCTTTCCTTGAAAGAAACTTGCAAGTAATTAGATAGCTACCTTGTAACCAAAATGCTTAAAAATGCCTTACATATTTAAACATAACAGACCATACACAACAAGTAAAGAGACAATAATAAAATAGAGTAAAATTGCACTGTATTTTATTGATATGATCCTGCTTTTTACATGAAAAGCTTAAAATCTTGAAGACACAGACACAAATCCAGAAATTCTGATTCTCAAATATTTCATCTCTCTTACTATTACAATTTCTCATCTATTTATAGGCCCTTAACCATCTTGGAATCCTTAATGTTAGGATGCAACAAGCTTCAGATGGTTTAAGGAACCTAACCCTAAAAGTATAAAAAAGACAAAGAAAGAGAATGTTGAAGGGGTGGAGAGACAAAAATAGGGGATAAAATCTGATATTCTTTGTCTTCTTCTAGAATCTGGCACCTTTGTCTGATAGTATTCAGGATAGCTTCTAATATTTATATCAAAATTAAGTGACCACCATTACAGGCTAACTTACACTTATCTTTAGTAATAACTAACCTCCCTGTGCTCAATGGTCAGGCGCCAAGTGTTCCCCTTCATTCTTCATCTAGGATCTCCTCCTCCAACACAGGCTTCTTTTTCTTGGGCTTAGTCATCAGGTCCCATGCTGTCACTTCATCCTCTATTGGCCATTGAAAACTCTATGTGCTGTGTACTTGCACCTTCTGCCTTTCCCATCTGACATCTATGATGCTTTTAACATCCATTAATAATCTATTCATGTTAGTCTCTTCTTTGAAGGCTTCATCCAAAATCTTATTGAAACCTCCCATATCTAAATCTGATCCTGAAATAAATGCCTCATTGCTGCGCATTCTGCTATCAAATTTTTCTCAGCAGGTCTCTAAAGCCTTAACTTGATCATCTTCTCCTTTTAAAAGAGGAACAAACTTATTAAAATATGGGGAAAACGGGCTCAACTTAGCCTCTACCTGATTCAATTTACCTTTGAAGAATGATAAGGCTATGTTAACCTTCTTGATTTCATCCTCAACCTCAGTTACAACCTCAGGTAAATCTAATCTTAGGGGCTGCAGAGAAGCAATCTGTTCAAACAATTGAACCCTAGGATACCAATTAACAAAATAGGGGTTCAATATAGCAATGTACCATGTTACTTGTGTATGTAGGGTGGGCAATTTATTATAAGCATTTAAGATGACATCTATTTTATCTTTGAGTATTTCAATCCTATGCTGGAGAATGTATTTCAATGCATTTAGGGCTACCTCATTCTTATTTTTCCCCACATCCTCTTTCTCAGCTACTTCCACTGATTTTGCTTTCTCCTTTTTTTGTAGAGGTTGTTCTGAAGGTACATAAACTACCTCAGGCTTCTCCTGTAGCTGCTCTGTCATCTCAACAATAACCAGGTTTTATTGGTGTATCTTTATATGGCACAATTCCCTATCCTTGGTTAGGGAACTGGTCTCCTCAAATAAAATGCTACACTTCTTAGACAATTGCTTTGTTTTGTCTTCATTCAAGTGAGCCTAGTGAGTCATGATATGAGAAATTTCCAGATCTCCAGTGTTCTGCACAGTCTAAACCATTTGGTTCCCCACCATATTCTCTTGAATATTCACTAATTGAGGCTTTTGGTCTTTGGGACATAGGCTCCACATGGCGAAAGCTTGTGACTTTGGACTATATCCAAATCCCTTTATAATTTCACCCATTTGTACCTCACTTGCCAATTTAAGGTCTAGCTGCTTCTTGATTTGGTCAATAATGAATGTTGAGGCCAAGTCCCAGCCCTTAGCAAGAAAAATGCCACTGTTCAAAACCATTTTTCTTGCCTCATCTGGAGAGACATCCTCACTATCAGGGTCATATGCCTGTAAAGCTAACAGAGCCTCATTGGTAACTGTTTCTTCTCCATCTGCCTTTAATTGAGCCCTTATCTACTCTTTCTTGTGCCATCTCAGAAAATCCTTAAATTCACCAGTCTTGATAAAATTATCATCACTCAGGAATTTTTGTTGATGCAATAACCTCTCATCAATACATGCCTTTAGAGGCAACTCTAAATTTTCTTCCTCATCCTATTGCTGCCTCTTTCCCTATCTGATTATCTTTCTTGGATTATGATCATATAATCTATTTCAAGGAATGAGGGCACTTACTCTATCTCCTTTCTTCTCTTGCCTAACAGAAGAAGTTTGATCATGGTCAACTTTTTGCCTCTTAGCAGCAAGTTCTTCTACATCATATGGCTGAGAGACCTTAGTTAGGTCAATGATGTGGCCCTGTTCTCCTTGTAACTGTGTTGCTTCCGCAACATTCTATTGAGGCTAATCCAATTGAAGTGGGCAGGCATAATCACTATTCCTCTCACTCTCACTCTCATATTCAGATTCTGAGTATTCAGGCTCCTTTGCTCCTTTTTTATCCAAAACATTATCCAATTTCTCACAGAGTACATAAAAATTATCAATCATAGCCTTAATCTTATCAAAATAAGGCAAACCAGGATAAAAGCCTCCAAAAGACAACCCATTTCTCTTTATTTTCTTTTCCAGATTTAGCAATTCCTGAATCCTCTCTCTTCTTGTTCTTATCTCATCTTCATCAATAATATTTCTTGTGACATCCTCTTCTACATAGAAACCATGCACATTTGTATTGGGGATGGTAGGATTCAAAAATTTTCTCACTCCTGCCATGAATCCCTCAAGGTCAATATATCTGTATGATGCTGCCCTCATCTTGTAGCTCTTCAACCATCTACTTACTGAATCAATGGCACCCTTGCCAATAGTAAAGTTAAAGATCTTAAACTGTCTTGGGGTTAAGTTCCCCTTCCTATGTGGTGCAAAATGTTCATTGTCTGTCAACACTAGTTGCCAAATAAACTCCATGGAAGCAACTCTGGATGGCACATTATAGGGTAGGACATGAGGTGGATGTGTGCATCCATATACCCTAATCATGGTAAAATTCTCTTATAAGAAGAAGTCTCCCTAGTTGTGATCACCCTCCCACTTGTCCACATACTCACAAGGTCTCAACAATTGTAGAACCCTTACTGGGAGTCTAGTTTTGCTGATACCCATGCTCTGCATCAATGGATATACAATCCAATTTTCAAATCCACAGAAGTCACAATCCTTGGATGTATAATTCCATATCCTAACCCAAAACTAAATGGGATTAGGCCGGTCCTGGAAAATCTTCTGAGGATTCAAGTTATTCACATACATAATCCCATAGTTAAAATGCAATAACAAATGCATCAGAATAAAGTAGTGGAAGAACCTAGGCTCCTTCTCTTTAGGGTCCTTCATCTTCTTCTACACAACTATAAATCCCTCATGCATTTTATCCATAATGTACTGTATATAATCATAATTGGTGCTAGAACACACATCTTGCAAGTCTAACACCATCATTAGAACTCCAACATTTATCTTCTATGCCCCTCCATCTATCCCTAACACTCTACATAGGGCATAGGCAATATAATTGATATAAAAATGCAGATCTTTGAAGTAGTAGGGAGAACTCCTAGGTATAGGAGTAAGATGATTCCTAACCTCCTTAAGCATATGCTTCTGCAATTGGGTCCTAGCAGCACCAGGTTGTAACCTATACCTCTCCTCTTGTCTAGTAAGATTTATTTTAGTAGACATAGTACTGTATAAGCCAAAGGCTTGCATAAATGAATTCCTATTCAAAATCAATAGGGCAGTACCATCATTTTTCTTGATTTTCCTAGATAGGGCATCATAGTTGCTGGCAAGACCTAGAAACAAGTCTATGTCTACATAAAAATCAAGAACAGTTAACCTAGCAAGGCCACTAGTCCAAGGTTTTAACACTGGGATAGCCTTATCAGAATTATTATAGAAGTAATTGTAAAGAGAAAAACCTATTGACCCTAGAGTGTGAGCATCTCTGATCTCACAGTATTCATCTGCCAACAAATTTGCATTTGCCCTCTTGTTTTGTGTAGACCCCGACAACAGTTTTAAGAACTCATCAGAGTAATTCCTTTTCCCTTTGGCATCATCATCCACTTCATCACTCCTTCCATTGGTTGAAGCCACACTAACAACCTTACTCATCTTGTTCTGTATCAATCTTCTCTCTTACCAATATTGAAACAAATCTATGCTTAGAACTCACTGCTCTTCTCTGTTTACTACCTAATAATTTAGGAAACCTGATAACTAGATAAGTACTCTGCAACTGATCAATTTTTGCTTTCTAAAAATAAAGACCTAGCACTTCTTCGCTCTGCAATTCTAAAAGTATGATAAGTTGAAAATGAATTTTCAATCAACTCTTTATGGTAACTCTTCTAAATACATAGCTCATCATTGGAAAGACAATCAATTTTTCTTTCAATTTAACATGCTGTGAAATTAATTGAAATCCTAGCCGTAGTTCATGAATATGACAGGAAATCAAAAACCAATGAGTGTAATTCAGAAAAACCCTTAAACAATTTCAAATAGAGTGACATGTCCTCATATGATTGGTTCTCTAATAAACATCTTAGCTACCCTTTTCATAGAGAAATCAATATTCTAGATTGTCATTGGATGCTGAATCTTTCACGTTGTCATGTCAGCAACTGCCGCCTTTTATGAATTTTCATATTCAGCGACCACATGACTATGCAGTATCTCCTTGTCGCTGATCAAACTTCTTAACCCTCAATTCTTTTGGAGATCTAGTGAATGTGTAATTTTCCTTACTTGGCTAACCATAGTTATCTTCTGGCGATAATGCGACTGAATAAATCCAAGTCGCTAGATGAAATACTTAACTCAAATTTTATTCGGAGACCCCACGACTGAAAGTTATCTTTACCTTTAACTGTTATCTCCAATTCACTGAATGTTTATTTCTCTTTACAAGAATCCGCGACTAACCTTGGTCGCCCAATCGCTGATTACAAATGCTTGTTGACATTTCTTTCAAAGACTACGCAACAAAATTTAACTTTTGATTTTAATTCAGAGACTACGTGACAAAGGTTATCTCATTGTCATGAGTACTTTTTACCTTTATGCACTTTTAATCAGATAATTTATGACTACCGTTGATCCTTTCTCCTTTTGCATTTGACGGCTCTGCTAAGTTGCTAAGTATTTCTTAAAAGCTTTAAATCATTTGGAGACTACACGACAACATAGGACTTTATACCTTTAGTCTCCTAATCGCCAGATGACCCTTTTCTTTTGGGAGACCACGCGACTAACCTTCATTCTGTTCATTGTGGACATGTGTCTCTTCTAACTGTTTGTCTCTGAATGGCTGAATAAACATTGACTTAGCATCTTTATCCAGTGATAATCCGACTACCATATATTCTAAACATCTTACAGTTTGTCACAAAGTCTCAGCATTTTTTACTCAACCATCATTTTACTTGGAGACTACACGACATGAACTTCTTAACATGTCACTTAACCGTGTTCTAACTTGGAGACTATGCGACTAAAGCAATCGCTAAGTCTCTTAAAAAATTCACTAACTCCTGGCATCCTTGCGCAACACCGCGACTTAACTCTTTGTTCAAATGCTAATTACTGAGGTTCTTCTTCATTGGAAGACTTTGCAACTGAAGGGTTTCGCCAAGTCTCATAAAACATAAGGAATATTTTGTTTCTTCAAGAGACATCCTGACAATAGTTAATCACCAAGTCTCGTAACAAAATGGAATATACTCACAGGATCAAGGGACTAGGAAACTACTAAAAAAGGCACATGACTTAAGTTTTTCAAAAAGGTAACACAAAAATAGAAACTTGATTGTCATTTTTAGGTCTCTTTTGCATTTTGACTTAGAACAGAGCTTAGGGTTTTGGGGTTTTGCACTATGCATGTGGATTTTGACCCAAAAACTCAAAAATTTCACAAGGATACCACGAGAATGAGACACTTCTGATTAAAGAAAGAAATTGGCATGAAAGCAACAAAAATTTAGAGCAAAGCAGCAAAACTAGGAATACAACCAACAATACCTATGGGAGCTCTTATTATTTTTCTAGTGTCAAGTTTAGGAAAAAACTCTTCAGAATTTTTATGTTCTTCAAACAAAGGGTTTCAAACCTTACTAAAATCCACTGGAGATGATCATTTGATGGAAGGGGGATGTGAGGATTCCCCACTACACTCGGATTGTGCGAAAATTTTATGACAACTTTCTGCTTGATTGATGGGTCTACTTCTACCTTGTTTAGTGACACATGAAGGGATTGTTTTGCCTCTTCAATTTTCAACAGTCATAGACAAAGATGATACAAGGAATGTGAACTAGGACAACACTTGAAATCGTCTCAAGGTAAATGCACAAAGTGCCAAAAGGGTGAAGTATATCCAGTGCAAATTGTCAAAAAGTAAGGCTAGAATAGCAGAGAGATGACTATCATGACACAAGATATGATGACACTGTAGAAAGAGAACAAATGATATGAGATGAGACAAGTTTAAGCGAGAATCACGTAATTATCAACCCAAGAAATCTAGTTGCAAACTATGTGTAGATAGAAGGCAGATAGACAGATCTAGAACAAGAACCAGATTTAGCAGAGGTACGTTGGATAGATGGAAAATAGTTCACTATTTTGGAAAAATGATACAAACTCGCGCGAAGAAGTACTTTCCCACACAAAGATTCTCACAGGCTCGCGTGAGACTTTGCAGTCCAGTGTGAAAAATTGCAGAAAAAGGTGACAGATTGGTGAATAAAATAGCAGCAGATTTGAAAAATGTTGCATGACGATTGACAGCGTATCATGTGAAGTTTCTCAGATAATGACACGAAGATGAAAGAATATCGTGCGATATTTTGCAGTAAACAGGCAAAATTCTACAAAATCAAACAGTTAAGACCAGATTGCATTTTTCAAGACAAATTATGTTGTGTTTAGATAGAGAGATCAAATTGCAGATTGTTTTGGACATGTTTGAATTTGGCAAGTTGTGTGATTTGACATTTGTTTTGATTGTTTAAATGATTCACCCATGCAAAACACATTAATCAGAATGTTTTTAGTACCAGAACAGACACATCACAATCCTAGGTGAGCCAGGGTAGTATCTGTTGAATTCCCACTTGAACTGAAGTTCAGCCATGCCTAGTCATAGAAGAAAACTTAGAATCTTGGAGGCACAGGATCCTCCTTACATGTGCACTCACTTCTCAGGTACACCAAGCTTCGAATCCCAAGAGAATTGCTTCCCAAAGGACCATTGTCTCTACTAAGAGCCGTGAAAGTGTGGGACATATTAGTTGGTCTCTAACCTTCTGCGCTAGTAGACAGAGGGATTTTGGATACTATAACAAAGGTTTTTAGTAAGGACATCCATTTAGGTGGTTGTGATCAAGTCATTTTCCCGATAGAGGGGACTCTCCCAATCCTTTCAAAGCAAGGTTTTCACCTTAACAATGTAGGGACTTTAACACACCACTAGGGTACTGGAGGAGATTTTGGTTGCCACAAAGAATTCATACTTGTCCATTGTGAGATTAATCACAATGACATTTTTTATATACCGGTTCGGAAGGGCTTGGCTTTAACCTGTTACTGGTTGGGAAATCCACTCTCACTGGCTCTATTAAAGCACTTGGGAGGTAGCCACTCTAAAAGAATCATATAAATTTCTCTTACACCCAAGATCGAGGGGAGAGGATACGTTCATATAGTTCTTTGTAATTACAAGCTAGAAAACACTTCAAGCATGCAAGACAATTATTCATTTTAAGCACCAAGCTGAAGCATTTTCTAACTACTAAAAATAGACATGAGAGTTTTGTGAAAACACGCAAGGTCTTCGATAAGCATCCTGCAGTAAATACGTTAGTAGTTTGTAATTGCTTTCTTCATTCTCAGCATCCTGCAAACCCCCGTTAATTTGTTTCAAAAATAAAATTAGAAAAACACAGAAGTCAGGAAACAACAAATGGCTAGAAAAACCAAGATAAGAAATATCAAATAAAGGTCACTGGTGTCAAATTTTGCGTGATGATTCTCATAGGATCATGAGAAGAAGTATAGATAACCCTGCAAAGAACTAGAAATTTCACGCGAGACGCTATGAAATTTTGTGTGACGTTTCTGACAGAGATATACGAACAGATTGTAAAAATGAAAATAAGTACAATAAAATGAGGCCAAAAACTGATTTTTTGGCCCCACGGTGGGCGCCAAAAATATATATGTTAAATGTGGCCTTCTTATTCAACCATAAACTTCAACATAGTCCTTATTCACCAGCCACATACATAAGTGAATATGATTTATTCATCCTGCATGCCTGTATGATTTGACCTGTTGCCTCTTATCTAGACGGGGTTTTGAATGGCTCTCAGAATGAGAGTCTCACAACCTTGACCAATCCAAGAATGGAGGATTTTTCTCCATGAATGCAATGCAAGATTAATCTAAGAATGAAAGATGCAAGATCAATCTAAATGAGATTAAACTATGACATGATTTGAAAGAGATTGCAATGCAAGATTATTCTAAGAAAATGAAACTAATCTATTACAAAATGAGATTATGAACTAAAATGCAGCAGTAATTCCCTATTCTAACAATGCATATCCTTGAATAAGAAATGGGAGTTCTTTTATATACTGAGAGTCTGCTCAAAATAGAAAGTTTCCTTTTTGAAATAAAACAGATAGAAAAGCCAGTTCAGTTTAGCAAGTTATCTTTAAAAGAAAACAATGAATTGTTTTCTTTTTGGTTTTAACTATTTTCTTTTTTATTTAAAGTACAGTTAATTCAAAGTTTCTATTTTTGAATAGGAGAGAAGATTTTTGAAAGAATATTTAATTAATTAAATAGAATATGACCTCATAAATGTATTTTCTCAATTATTTGAATAATTAAATTCAATCTTTGAAATGAGGATATTTATTTAATAATTAAATATTATTTAATTCTTTTTTTATGTGTTTTAGCTAAAAGGGATGAATTTAATTTAATTAAAGTGCTAGGACTTTATAATTAAATTAATTCAATCACAGGGTTTGTTTAGCCAATTGATATTGAGGAATTAAATATAATGTCATGATTAATGCAGATTTAAGGTTTTCTCCACTTGACACTCAAGTCAAGTAGAGTTAGCCAAAACTTAGAATTGCCTAGTACAATAGTACTTTGATGATCCAGAAGAATGACAAATGCAACAAAATTGGTTAGGGTTGCAATGACAATTTTGGGGTGTTACACCTCTTAGACTTTCTACCTTGGATCTTAGTACATTAGCATCTCCTCCATATACCAGCTTCAATTTATCCCACATTTTCTTAGCAAAGGTGCAGGTTTTGACATCTTCAAACTCAGCATCAGAGAGTGAGGAAGCAAGCTCTATCATCATGAAATTATGCTCATGCTTTTCTCTTAATTTCTCAAGTGTGTGAGGTCCTATAGGAAACACATATTCAATATCTAAGTATTAAACAACATCATTTCCAATACCTGATAAGTGGAGTCTTATCCTGCTTTGCCATGATGTAAAGTTTTCTTTATTCAACTTGGGCACATCTCGTCTATTCATCTTGTGATCTTTTGCTTGAGTTGTTAAACTCCCTTTCTAGGCACACAAGCTCTGATACCAATTGTTAGAATAACTAAGAGGGGGGGTGAATCAATGGCCTCAAAAATATTCCAATTAATCAACCCAAAAACTTAGTACCACAATATTAAGCCTCTAGTTATCTTCAGTCCTACAAGATGTATGCCTTCAAATAATCATATCATATAACTACTGCTCATAGTTATCTTTTAAACCTTATTCTTTATGTTTACCGAATAGCAGTCTTTCATTTACCGAGATACAATAAATGACTTAGAGTATACCGATCAATCCAGAAAAGTTATGTGTAATGTAAAACACTAAAGTAATGACTCATAAACACATTGCCACATGTATTTTTAATGTGGAAACCCTGTTAAGGGAAAAACCACTTAGGACTGGTAACCCAAAATTTTCACTCTTCTGAAGTGAGCTCGGTGAAGAGCCCACCCTATTAAAGGTTACAAACACATTGTTAGGTGTGACATTGTTAGAGGATTTAAGAGAATATTTTGTCACTAGAGTTCTACATCTCTATGCTACCTTCCTTAATCAAACTCTCTCAATTTTTCAATAGGTTTCTGGCATCTAATGCTATCTTCATGATCAAACTTTTTGATACTCCGTGGGTTGTATCTCAATTAAAAAACATCTTTAAATCCTACTTGGTTAAGAGACTTTCTGGTTCAATGGTTAAACTGAAATAGTAATGGTCTGTTCACATATACAACTATGAATTATAGGTTTTCAGATCTATTGTAAGCTCATAATACCTTTATGATCAAATGTCTTTTCAATACCTTTTCTCCACTTATTTTTGCTCGATGATGTTGTGCTTCTCTATTTCTAGGTGTCTGTAAAAATATTAAGCTCTTTCCTCAGCTTGATTGATCAGGACTATATGAAATTTTTCTTCATCAGTTTCTCTCCATCATCCTTTTTCTATTTACTCCCCTTAATTCATAATGAATTAAGTTGTCTCTTTTTAGACATGATATCACCGTCTTTCACTTCTTTTTTTTCTTGTTCTTGGCATGATCCATAATCTTAGCCAATCTTGATTTAAAGCATTACTCCTATTTTATCTCGTAGAAATCTTCTTGGCAACTAGATAAAACAACTTTAAATCTTTTACTTATCTCTGGTTTTAACTTGTTGATAAAAAAATTGTCAAAAACCAATTAAGTCTATCTTTAGCTCTGCCAGCTAGGTATTTTGTCATTTCTGAACTTTAATTAATTTTTGTGTTTTAACTCTTTGATAGCTTCGGTCAACACTCTAGTTCTCCTCGGCTTCTCCATCGGGGTTGTCTGTCCGTCGGTAATGCTTGTGATTCTGCTTGTCAGTTTTCTTGCTTGGGCATCACTGTGACTTTGCTTTTGGTTTACTTTGACCATCGGGGTGCACTGCCTATTGGTGTATGTATTCACTTAGTGAATTTTGATCTTATATACATTATTGAAAGCATAATATTTCTCTTTCTGATTCTCTTAAGTCTTTGACACTTTGAATATAACCGATTATATTTGTATAGTCTGAAAATGGAAGCACTTCCATTTTAGACTTGTTTAGCCTTCTGAGTAAGTGGTTTTGGGTCATGAAAATCACCTTTAATGGGTTCTTGATTTTGACATGGCATCCCCCTTATTCTGTCCTTCTTTCCACTCCTGTTTAGCCTGATTTTTCCATTTTGGACTGCAGACTGGTGTTTCTGGGCTTTAGGGTCAGGGTTGACCTTTTAGGTCTATGTCGACCTTGACCCTGACCTAGGTTAGGGTCAACCTTGACCCTAACCTAGGTCAAGTTCAACCTTGACCTTGACCCAGGGTTCAAATCCTGGGGTCTCACAGTTTTTGGATGTCGGCCTTTGCAAAAAGTATTTCCCACTTTTGGGTCAGCTGTTTCGGGTTCTGAAGTGTTGATTCCTAAATTATATTTAATATAGGTCCTATCCTATGGGTAAAGGCTTTAATTTGAATTTAATTATCCTATGTCAACCTCCTTAGAAGATTGTTCCCTAGTTTCATATAAAAGGGAGCCTTCTCCTCTCATTTTCTCTAAGCCTTCTAACGAACATCAAGTGAAATCTAAGACTTCTAATCATGATCAAGCATTCTCAAACTATCTTCAAGTGTGATTCAAGAAATCTAAGGAGAAAGATTTGAAGCAAGCATTCATCCATTCAAGCATCCATTTTCATGAAGGAGATCCATTGGAGGCCATTGAAGGATTCAAGCTACATAGTGCCCTTTTGGTGATCTCTCCATCCACCTTCTTCTAAGCCTATTTCAAATTCAAGAACCCATTCAAGACTTGGTTTTTGAGATCTACAAGAAAGAGATTGAAGACATCCTACCATTCTACATTCTAAATATTTGGTGCATACATACTTGTGGATTGAAGGATTCGAATCCTCCACAAGGACTTTTACAAGCAAGGTGAATTTATGCATTTACTTTGTCTATTTCTACAATTTCAATTACATATATTTGAGGTTAATTCCAAAACTGGGGTTTGAACAAGACAAACCCCTCCCCCACAATAAACAATCCTCTTTTTCTTGTAGGTACAGGTTTAGGATTGCAGTTTTGAGACCAGATCTGGATACCCTTTTCGGCTTTCTTTCAGACAGCGTGAACAAATTTTCTGTCAGACCTGTGTAGGTCAATGTCAACATTATTGGGTCAAGGTTGACATTTTTGGGTCAAGATAAACCTTTTTCATAATACAACATCAGAATGGAAAAATATTTATGGGTTTTGTTCGTCTCTGCGTTTTGGTTCAGGATCAACTGTCAGATTTTCAAGAAATAGTCTACAGACCTTAGAAAATAGCATTCTTTGATCTGCAACTTTATAAGGTTGGTTCTTCTTCATATCCTTTTCAATTACTATAATCCAACATATTCATTTAATCAATTTATAGAATTTAAGATATCCTTCTTGTTATTCTCCTTTCCAAATAGTTGATTCATTTGTGCATTAGCCCTTCTTTTGGGTTGATCAACTTGGATCTTCCATTTGTGCATTTGAGGATAGAAAAAGGAGAATCTTATCTTCTCCTTAATCACAATTACAATACTTAATCAATACAATTAAATTAAATGTAAAGTAGGGTTAAGGAACTCAATACATTCTAAGCAAATCAAAGAATAATTAATAAACAATCTCCATACCCCTTACATTTTATGTAACACCCAACAATCACACACATTTTTTTCATCCTTTTCATTTTGGTGAACCCGCGATAAACAACTCTTTCTTTTTGGTGTTAGATTTACATTTTTTATGTTAGATCTTGCATGTTCTTTCAAATTTCATTTAAATTCAATACATCAAAATTTTGTGTTAATTCGTTTGCATTGTATTGGTATATGAGCTTTACCACATCTAGTCCTACTTATAGTATCCTGGTTAGAAGAAGCCGTAGACTTATGGGTTCCTTTGATCCCAAGTCTTCCTCTCCTTTCCTTAGGATCCCAGATGATAATTTGATAACTCATGATTCTAATCCTTCCATGGAGCATAACTCTTCTCACTCATCTCATGATG